>MNCI01038292.1:11324-57595 GCA_015680685.1 Gnetum montanum | reverse complement strand
GTCCTTATAATACCTACTTGTAACAAATAAAATTTTGTAAAAAAATTTGAGCAAAACTCTGCGAATCTACTTCTAATTTTCCCTAGAGAAAGAGATAGTTCCACAAGACAACTAAAAATAGAGCAAGATTCGACGGAAATAGATAGAAAAGAAAGCAGATTTGTATAGACCTCAAATATTTAAACAAGGTAAAATGACATGAGTAAACACTTTGAAATAAAGCTATCCCAAATTCAATATCTACGAATTGTTCAAACTTCCAAGGCTCAAATAAGCAATTTTTTCAAGACAATCCTACTATGCTACCAAAAAATTGCTGCGTAAACTTCCATGTACGAGACACCATTTTGGCTAGATAATGGATGTCAAAAATTGCATTCAACAGAACCTTCAAAAGACTTGACAATTTCTAATTGAAATACCATAGAGATTCACTTTAAAGATAAAAGGAAGCTATTCTGGTCCCATCAAAATACTAAAGATTTTTTGAACCCTCTTGACTATTGAATCATTCAATGGCATGACTACAAGCAAAGGCTTTCTTACAATGATCTCAATAGCAGTTCCTATACATTGAAAAATAACCAAATTCACTACTAAAATGCTCTTAAGGCTTTCAAACATAAGTGCTTCTATGGCAAAATTTTAATAGAAATTTTCTATCAGGTAATAAGAATAATAAGAGCAATCTAAAATCCCAAAATTACTTGCTAAGGATGATACTATCTAAACCACTAGCTAAACAATTTAAACAAAATAAAAAATAAAAAACATAACTCACAGGACTATGACGAAGAGGCTGACATATTTTCTTTAGCAAGCCATCTTACAAGCAATCATTCACAATTTCTTCTTTACAATGCTCTTCTCCCAAGACTCAAAGTGTGTCTCCAAGTGAGAGCCCAAGTGTGATCCAAAAATGAGACCCCAAGTGATATGTGAGATCTTTCCCCCCTTTTCCTCCTACCCCTGAAGCCTTTTTAAAGGGTTCAAAGGTAGTTACATCTTCAAAAATATCTTACCTGACTTCTCTCCCAAGTAACTTGGCCAACAAGTTAGGAGATTACTTGCCCAACAAGTTAGGTAAGTTACAAAAAATCTTGGGTGGTTGTAACCATCGATAAGCTACAATTGACAAGTGTAGGATATTTGACAAATATTCAACAAGTTCTTCCTTTTTCATTTTTTTTCTTATAATTTCCTTTAGACTTCATAGGGGTATACAACATTTGCATCCAATGTTTACCTCTAGTTAAGTCACAAGGCCATAGAATTGTTTCATTTTTACAAGAAGAGACCTCCATGTTTAGAACTTTACCAATAGATATAAAAGAATGTAAATGGATTAGGGGAACAACTGATGAGTTTATTATTATTATTATTATTTTTAAAACATGAAAATATGTCTTGAAGTGAGAACCTTAGAAATATTTATGGAGGAGGCACTTTGTTCTTTGGCCAGTTGCCGATTTTTCTCAAGTAGCTTATGCAATGCGCAACCACGCCTCCGCTGAACTCATCCTGCAAGTTGCACCTCCCGCAGTAGTTGGAACTACTTTTGAGCATGGTTTTTTGCTAGCTACCACATCTTCTTGTAAATCCTCAGTGATGGTTCGCGGTTACATTCCTTCGGATTCATCGGTAATGGTGGTATTGCTAAGGCTTAATGCAGGCCATGAATTTTCTCTGATTTTTGCTATTTTTTTGGATTGATGTTGCTATTAAGCACATTTCTGGGCTATAGAAAAGTGGTAGGACTTGTGTTGGTAGTTTGTAATAGCTTCTCATATCTAAGGAACCTTCAACAACTAAGATACCTACATAGACGTAGTTGTTGGAATTTACAGCAACTACCTTCAACTGTCTACAATTTCAAAAAACATTTGGCACTTCAAGAGATTGTAGATTTCCCGCCATTGAAAGGATTACCATCAAGATATTGCTATGTGTAGGTAATGCCCATTTGTTTTTCTTTGTTGCAGATTGGCTTCACATTTGGCCACTGATTTTGCCTGCATTGTCTTTATTCATGCACACACAAAATCATCGTAACTTTGCTCTGGCCTAGGGCTAATAACTTCTACAATACCATCCAAGTTGAGTGTTCATTTTATTTTCCAAAACCCAGGCCAGGTACGAGTCTAACGTTACTGCAGAGGGGCCAATACTTTCTCTCTAGACATCAATCCTCTAATTTCGATCTTTCATACGAATTTTCACGTGCAGAGCCACTGCATCCCTTACATAAAACGAAGATTTTGTAGGAGAATAGTGTATTCCGCTAGAACTTTCGGGAAGCTTTTGCAGGGGGTAAATTTTCACCGATTTACAGCAATATGCTAAGGCTCTTATTTTCTGCAAAAGCTCAAGAAGATTCTTAACAGCACGTCTCCAATGGCAAGGAACAGACAAAAACGATAAAGCAACAACATGAGAAACATAAGAGGAAGCAGTTGGCGAGTAGGAAGTGGCAGAGAAAAGTTTTCCCATTTTTCCACTACTACCATAAATAGCGATTGAACCTTCGTAATTTTGCCACTTTCATCGTAAAAGCGCAGAATCCTCATTGAAGCACACGATGACCTCAGAGCGTGAAGCAATTGTGTTAATTGATTAGCGAGGTGAATTAATAAAGCGAAGCTCGTAAATCTGCAAGTAGGGGCATGGCTCCTAAAACTCATTTGGTACTTGCAAAGGTCAGGGAGGTGAAAAATACCTTGAGGCGTGCGCCACAAGAGCGTGTTCTAGCGCAAGAGAGCACATTGTTGACCCAGTGAGTTTTCATGGCTCCTTACCTTTTTTCATTTTGTGCGTTCTACTGCTTTCTGCTCTAGTTTTTTGTCTTATTTTTTTTTCTATTTGTATTTTCTGCAGCCATGTTATTTTAGCCTTTGTGTTACCATGGCGTCTTTTTTCTTTTGGTCGTGGCTATTGTGCAAGGGTTTCGTCGTGATTGTATGCAAGGCCATTGCCACCGCTACGGTTGTTGTGACTGTGGGGCTGGGACCATTTAAGTTGTTTGACATTGTCATGTCATGACGTAAAATCCTTAGGAGGGTTTGGTTATGTGTGATGTGGTGCCGCGACACGTGTTTTGTTTGAGTATGTTGTTAGTTGTTTTGCTGCTATGCTAAGCTATTTACATGTTCTCACTATGCTAGGCTTTCACATCATTGCTACGCTATGTATGGACAAGGGGTTATGCTATGCTATATTTATGGTCTGCTAGGCACTGCTACATTGTGCATGTATTGTATTCAAATGTGATGCCAATATTTGCTGGTTGCATCATGCAGGGCAGGGCCAAGGTCTAGGATGATCGTTCTGGACCTTGGAGGGGTCCTATGTCATGTGGGCAGACCTATGGCCAATGTTCCTCCTCCCCCGATACGTGTGGGAGATTGAGTGGTTTGGTTCAGGGAAGGGGCATGAGACATCTTGCAATTCCTTCTCAATCACTTTAGTGTGATCGTTTGGTCTTCCTTAGACAAGATGCAGGAATCTGGCATAATAGAAGCCATGCTACCAGGGGAAAATCGGGGCATCCTGAGATACCTTTCCGACAATGCGACTACAAGTAGGCTGGGAGGGGGGTCCACCCAACACTCAACAAGGTTGTGGCATTTAACCTAGATCTAGGACATGCCAGAATACCAATGTTATCACTAGTACAACACATTGTACCTCACGCACCACATGGCAACATACTTTTAGAACCCACAAGGGACCATCTATTGTGTTGGTGGGTGAGTTTCACGTCTTTGCTTTGCTTGGTTGTGCAACATCGGCCATACCTGGATGAGTGCTAATAGTATGTGCTTATTACCAGGTTCTATATTGATGATGACGGGGTTCATGACTAGTTGGGTGAGTTAGCCATGACGCAACCAGCCCTATAGGAATTTGCCTCTGCTAAGAGCTTGCGGGCAAGCGTTATTGGTCATTGCGGGGGGAGGGGGAATACTAGTCCTACCTATGCATACTTACCATTTTCTACAGTCAGTGTAGGGTGAAGGGTTGGCTAGATAAGGAGTGGAGAGAACATTTCAAGCAGGTCATGCTCAAAGTAGTTCTAGCAGTTGAACTCCCGCTATTCCCATCACCCTATAGACCTAGTGGGTTAACAGGTAGGCACCACATGCTCAAGTGTTTTTATTTTTTACTTTTTTTACATTTTCTGCATTGTTATGATAAGTATGTTTGGTGAACATTATTGCAGGAATGAAGAAGCCTCGTGAGGTGATGGTGGTAACTGCCAAGAGGCAAAGGGGAAACATCTACTTCAAATATGGTGAAGTAGCGGTAAGCTGGAGCTGGTTAGAACGAGGGGCTCTAGACCCCTTACTCAAGAAAATATGAAGGGCTGGGCTTATGGATTTGTTCATGGCTCCAAATTTGGGTGTCTCTACTACCAAGATGCTCTCCTTGGTCAACTCCTTCTTTGGGCAGGTGAGTTGTTTTTGTACGTACGTGCAGGGTGTGCGGGTGGTCATTGACATCAATGACCAGCTATTTGAGGATTTGTTTGGCATCCTTGCTGATGGTGCCAATGTGGTGTCTAAGAGCAAGTAGGAGTTGATCCTTCAGAAGCAGCATATCGAGGAGTGGCTAAGGCTCACCAAGGAGTGAAGGAGGTTCCCTATGGAAAAGCTTAAGGAAGGTCCTGCCATGGGGATATACCTGATTTTCCATGCCCATGCATTCCCTCAACTGCTCACCCAAGGGAAGGTTCTAGGGCTTGAGCAGGCTTGGGTAATGTGGAAAATCATGGAGGAGGGGGCCTGTTACAACTGGGCCAAACCTATGTAGTGATTTGTAGGCTGAGATTTTGGGACTCTGTGAGCAAATGGAGTCCTGCTCTAACGTATACGATGCCTTCTACATAGTCTGTTTAAAGCACTTCGTAGAGTTCCTGGTGGTCCAAGAGGATGGAGTCTAGTCTGAGCTAGATCATGAACAGATTCCCAAGCCATGGATTCGATAGGTCCTTTGAACTATGCAAGCCCAGGATCCCCCAGAAATGGTCAGGGAGTTGTTTTCTATAACGAGTAAAGGTCTGGAAATTCGTAGTGCTCGTGGCCAAGACAGCGTAGGAGAGACATCCCCTGTCATAACCAACAACGTGATATAGGGTGAACGTCTCATAGCTGAGACTATGCTTGTGGAGCTACGAAGGAAGAGACCTCCCCTAGCCAGGGAAAGCCCTCATGAAGAGGAGGGACGAAGACTGCGGTTCAAGTTGCAACAAACGCAACCCCCCATTGGTAAGCATTTTTTATATAATGTTTACTTTGCTATTGTCTGCTATTCTATGTTTCGTTAGGCAGTGCATCATAGCGTGGCATCTATTTTGAGTTAACTTGTTTTGAATTGACATATGTATGCCCTTTTGTGAGTAGAAGAAGAAGAAGACGAAGAAGCAGGCAATGAGGAAGTGTTGCCCTCAGGATGGGGATGACAAATAAAGATGCGGGGGCCCTACTTTTGGAGGAAAGGGCCTCGGTCAGGAATAATGGAGCTCCTATCTCTAGGATAGGGGCTCTTGTCATTAGGGAGCCTCTTCCTACCAATGAAGAGGTACCTTCCCAAAATAAAAAAAGACACTAGTCTCCTAAAAGGAAAGGAACCAGCACATGAGGTAGGGGCTTTCATGGAGTTGGTCAGGCCTTCTATCAAGCCTACCGCGATCTTCTTGCATCGGCAACAAGAAAGAGTGCAGCCGGATGCTAGTGAGTTAGGCTTTGTGTGTGCCTTACCATAGTCTATTTTAGCCATTGCTGACATACTTAATCATGTAATAGGTGCTACTGCTAATGTCTCAGGACCTCCCCTACCTCGTACGGAGTCATGGGCTGAAGTCCCTGACAAGTTTGCATTTGGGGATTTGTCGATGGCATGATCAAACGTCTTCAGTAGGAGGACCCTCGTGTGGGTAAGTAGGAGTGTTAACTGTCCTTATGTTGCTACGCTGAAACTTTCGAGTTTGTTAATTATGTTATGCTAACATGATTACTACGCTCTATGCACTGGATAGCCTCTCAGCTCAAGTGGGATCTAGTGTGACCTCTAGAGGTTGGCACCATACCCACACTCTTACCTGACATGACTAAGGTGTCTCGTCATATGTTTGATGAGGCTTACAAATGAGTCTGGCACTCGGCGTGCTCTCTATGGGAGTGTAGATGCGTCAATGAGGATCTGTGGAAACAGGTCCAAAGGGCTGAGTAGAGAGAGGCTGAACTGACCGTTGAGGTGGAGAACCTTAGGTTGAGGATTAATTACCTCATAAACCATATCCCTAACTCTATTTATTTGAAAAAGGCTATAGACAACTACGCTAGGTTTTAGACTGTCGTTCATCAAAACATTGAGTCCACCTACGAGATAGTTGAATAATAGATGTAGATGGACTTGCTAGCCCAGAAGTGACAGGATATGAAGGACATCAACGCTAAGGTCTTCGAATGGGGAAAAAACTAGAGGGATGACAAACGTACATACAAGCTAGAAAACGAAATCCATCGGAGATTGTATAAAGATGCTACTGTGGAGGCATTCTCATACGAAACATTCGTGAAGGCCATTGGTGCTTTAAAGGCCTATGCTAAGTTTAAAGAGTAGGTGAAGGTCATAGAATCTCCTGACTTAAGGGTGAACCTTCCTATAGGAGAGATTGCAATCGCCTCCCTTTCCCTAGAACCTCTAAAGTGGACGACCTTGGAAAGGGAGAAAGTTTCCACTATGAATGCTGAGCCTAGTGACAGGTGTTGGATGGACATTTTGATAGAGGAGATTTGGCGTCACCTCAGGCTTGGTCTAGACCAGATACACCTTGAGACCAATGCAGGCTCCCCTTAGGTTAGTTGCTTTAATGTTATGCTATAGTTAGCATTTATTACATTTGTTGCCCTAGCTAACTACTTCATTTCTAGGATACAGGCTCACAACGAAGGTGTGAGACCCATGGAGGGAGGAAATGAAGATCTGGCAGGAGGCAACATAGGAGCGGGAGATGCACAAGTAGATGAAGCGGAGGCAAACGACAAAGGTGATGCGAACAGAGATAACCCATGATAGCATGGGACTTTTTTTTGAAAATTTTTGAAAATTTTGCAAACACTACCAATGGGCAAAAATTTTGAATGAAATGAAAAAATTTAGGCAAGAAATTGATTTTGTATTAACTTGTATACTATGTAAAGTTTTCATGCTTTTATATGCTAGTTTTAGGCCATCTCGGGCTATTGCTAGTTTTGGGCCATTTCGGGCCATTGCATAATAGGTTAAAGCGAAAGGTGACAACGCTAGTTTTAGGTCATTTCCGGCCATAGCGTATCATGCCGAACGGACAGCATATTGAAAAGATAAGGAAACGGCAAATGTGCAAGGATAGCAACTAGGTGGGAAGTCATAAGGTTGCTATGGTATGCATAGCTACCTATTGACATTTCGTGGGTTGATTGGAATGTAAGGTCGAGGCATTCTGCTAGGGCCCCCACTCATATCACTATCCTTTGCTTGGAAGCACCACTCAACCCATGTGTTTTCATTTTGAGGGTCAGCTCGTTGGACTGATCCCTTCAATGCATGATTAATGCATGCATGAATAGGCACTTCATCTTCAGAGGTTATAACTTCTGAACCCTGTTTCATGCCTAGTTTGCTGATTGTTTGCATTACCACTCCATCACCATGGATTATCACCTCCCTACCTGCATATGGTAAGTTGATTTCCTAGTGTATAAGCAAGGAGATAACCCTAAGTTGTGCTAACCATGATCTTCCCAAGATCGGGTTAAACCCGGGCATTTCTTCAACCATGATGAACGTTGCATCTATAGGGAACTGGTCCCCTGCTACGAAGTTTACGTGAACTGTGCCCTTCACTAAGATGCATGCCCCTTTGAAGGACCTTAGACACGATGTCACCGTTGGTTTAATCTGGTCAACCAATCCCAACTTATCTATAATAGGGAAGGAAATGACGTTTGTGGCAGCCCCATCATTGATGTGTACCCTTTGGATTTTGTGTTGGTCGACCTAAATTGTGATGAAGAGAGGCATCGTAGTCACTTGAGCTCCTTCGGGCTCTTCCTTAATGGCATCACTGCTGAAAGTTAATTGAGGTATTGTGGACTCCGTGGGTATAGAGGGGAGTATAACCGAGTGGATCACTTCCTCTTCCACTGGCATGTTTTCGTCAATTGGAATCGCTACTAACATGCAGACTAGATCCTCGTGGTGAGGTACAGATGTCATGACTAGGTCGTACCAGCTCAATGTAGCATTTTTCTGCTTTAGGGCTTGCTCGACCTAGGTGAGGGTGTCCAAGAAGTCTTGGTCGCCAGCCTGTTTGAGACTTTCC
Source organism: Gnetum montanum (assembly GCA_015680685.1). NCBI lineage: Eukaryota > Viridiplantae > Streptophyta > Gnetopsida > Gnetales > Gnetaceae > Gnetum > Gnetum montanum. The sequence continues at coordinate 49,230 of MNCI01038292.1, read as the reverse complement.
TCCTCTTCGATTAGTCCTAGAAGATGAATTTCTCGAGGAGAGACGACCTTGGACCTAGGTTTAGATCTTGTCGACAAGATAATTCAGGCTATGTAATCATGTCGACCTTCATCTTTGGTGATGAAGGTGTAAATACGAGTGGTGAAGGTGTAAGCTTGGAGATACTTTTGATGGTATTTTCCTTCAACATTTCATCCACCAAATGGACTTCTTGCCTTGTGGGGCGAGAAGGCTGTTTGATGTTGTTGCATGGGATGGGGGTTGTCGAAGACGTTGCCCCCCCGATGATGAATGGGGCTAGAGGTGTTAACTAATAGGATCGTGTGGCCTCATCAACAAGTAGTGCGGAGGTAGATTCCCATGGTGGGACTTTCAAGATGAAGGGTGACTGCGAACTTGGACCAACCATTGGTGGTATTGGTGCATTACGCTGAGGCACACAAATCACAAACGGCTGGAAGGATGGTGTGGGATCATTGTCAATATCAATGGCATTGATTATGTAACTAGAATTATTGGCATTGAGGGGATCTATGTAGACATACATAGATTCATTTTCAGGGCGTACGGGGTTACTTTTATCTAGCACCAGCTTTCCTTGTACGATTAATCTTTGGATGTCATCCTGCAATTACAGGAAATAATCCATGGTGTGACCACATAGTTGGTGGTAGTCATAAAACCTATCTAGCCTAAAACCCCTAGGAACTGGAGGCTCATTGGGTAGGGGCAAAGAGGGATTCCTAAGGAGCTCGTAGTAGCATCGACATCTCATGTTTGCTTCCTCCAACATCTACTTGTGTTGGATGTATCCTTCCTCCAATAGTTTTTTTAGGAATTCTAAAGGTTTGAGAGGCAGTGGAGTGTATTTAGAATGATCTTTGCGCTCGAAGTTGGGTTTAGTGTATGCAGATGTCTTGGGTGCAGGTGCAACAGGTTGTGGTGTTTGGCCTACTTTGGGTGTAGAGTCAGCCGCAGGTATGACCGATTTCTTGTTATTATTGCTTCCGTTGTTGCTAGGTTTGGGCTTAGCCTCAGTTGCCACAGTGGCCACTATGGTTGTTAGGGCCTTACCCTTGTTCTTCTTTGCAAAGCTATTCTTGTAAGTGATGTAGGCCAGGTCTTTGCTCACCTCGGCCACATCTTGTATGCTTTTCGTCTAAGTGAAAGCTTCACTATGAGAGCCTAGAGTGAGGTAATACAGCTTGGACTTATTGAAGTCATTCACTGCACCCTTAAAGATGGCTAACAAGTGAGCCTCCATGATGGGCTCACGGATTTCATTAAGGGTCACGCTCCAACTTTGAATGAATTTTTGGACTGGTTCTAGTAGGCCTTGTTTCACACCCATTAGCTGTTCCAGCGTGGTTTCTAGCTTGAAGTTGTACTTGAAGCATGTCACAAACTAGGTTAAGTGTTCTTTCAAAGTTGAAATGGATGAACGTGGCAACGCGTGGTACCATTCTAGGGCTTTCCTAGCTAGGGACATGGCGAAGATGTGAATGATCATATGCGGCCATTGTTGCAATAGCAAATACTCTGACCGAAAAATGACGAGACGTGTATTGGGATCCCCTTTCTCATTGTACTTCGTGAAGTGTAGGAGGGACATCCCGGGTGGTAATATCAAAGCAGGGATTGCAGGGTTGACAGNGGACATCCCGGGTGGTAATATCAAAGCAGGGATTGCAGGGTTGACACGGTTTAGGGTTTAGGGTTTGAGGCATTTTACTTCCTTAGTTAGGGTTTGGATGAGCTGAAATGCTTGGTCTAGACCCAACAACATTGTAGATGGCTGAGGGACTATAGAGGCAACTCCTACATGTGGCATGGTGGCAGTGGTAGTTTGACCCATTAGTGACACTGTTGGAGCCTCCCCCACTAAAGGTGCTGTTTGCATTGTCCACCACCTGGTGGGTGGTATTGTCAAAGCAATAATAGCAGGTTGAGTCGTCGGATAGGCTGTTTGGGTTAGCAGTGGGACAGACCATGGCCTCATGCCAGAATGTACTGTTTGCGGGGTTGGGTAGGCCTGAGGGTGAATGTAGTGAGACATCTGCGATGGTTGTAGAACAGACGAAGAGGTAAACAGGGTCCACCACGTGGATGGGCCCAGGCTCACCACAATTGGTAGAATAGATGCATACATAGGAATCAGCATAGAAGTTATGTGTGGTTGCAAAGTAGGTACAATATGGACATGTGGTAGGGTAGCCGTGATAGGCGTGTTTCACACTATAGGAACATGCTGATAAATAGCTTGCGGTGGCATAGTTGCTGCGAGCACAACTGGGGAATAGGGGTGATGATACGTTGAGTATGTGGCATGGCTACCCATTATAGTTGCACTCGTAGGCTGCTAAAGCATAGGCGTGATGACAAAGGGGGCATTGACAGACAATGGGTTGGCCTAGAAGGACTTGGTAGGCGGGATAAGAATGGGGTTGACTTGACCCCCTTCTTCAGATTGGGAATCAAGCTCCTCCTGCCCATCTTGAAAGGCATCATCCTGGTTGGACGCAGTGTCTGGTTGCTTCCTAGGTCTAGCCAACTAGATCAATTGGTCCAAAAGCCTTTGATATGCTTACGTTAAAACCATAGGAACGCCCGAGGTAGGAACGAATTCCTTCCCATTGTAATAAGTGAACTCGAAGCTACATTTTTTCTCAAGTTCGTGTAAATCAAAGGGCAGGTTAGCCTACACCTTTAGACAAAGGAAACTATAATGCTCGTGTTGCTGGGCTAATCCCTTAGGTCCTCTGTTTTGGATTCTGAGAGATCGACATGCTTCCATCGTGGGGTTCAGTGGTTGTTCAGCATGAGTGATGCCTTGAACCATGAAGGGAACCTCCACATTGAAGGTGTCAATAGTGGTGGTGGCGGAAGCCATTTCTAAGCAAGTAATTATGCAAAAAATGCAAATAGAACAAAAGTGCTAGAAAAGCAACCAAAGGTGGCTTTACGTCTTGCTAGATTCTGGAGGAACCTTCGAGGCAACCGATTTGTACCACACAAAGCGTAAACAACCACGAAGGGTGTAACATTTATGCTAGTGTGTGATGAGGTATAGAGCACATGCAAGTCTATCGTAAGTCAAGTTCAATTGACAAGCGATTAAGAAGGCTTTATGTCTCACAGGATCCTAGAGGGACCATTGAGGTGACCGACCTACACTACATAAGGCACAAACAACCGCAGAAGGGTGTCATGTTTACGCTTACATGAGCTAGGGTGTAGAGCATGTGCAAGACTACTGTAAAAGGGAAGGAAAACTAACTCATTGTCAGAAGGCTTTATGTCCCATAGGGTCCCAGAGGGACCATCGAGGTGACCGATCTACACCGTACAACACATAAACAACTGTAGATGGTGTCGAGTCTACGCTAGTGTATATCGGGGTGTAGAAGGCTTGAGAGGCTACCATAAGGTGAGTGAGCTAACCTAGAAGGCTTTGCATCTTGCAAGATCCCCAAGGGACCATCAAAGTGACCGGTCTGTTCCACATGAGGTGGGGTCTAGAACGCATGCAAGATAACTATATGACGGGCGAACTAACTAGCGATCAAGCAGGCTTTGCATCTTGTAGGATCTTGGAGGGACCGTCGAATCAACTAATCTGTACCACATGAGATGAGCTAGAGAACGCATGCAAGACAACTGTAGAATAAGCCAGCTAGCCGGCTATCGGAGGCCTTATGTTCTGTAGGGCTCCCGAGGAGCCATCTAGGTGACCGGTCTGCATCTCACAAAGCGCAAACAACTGCAGGAGGGTGTCGTGTTTATGCTTACATGTATCAAGGTGCATAAGGCTCAAAGAACTACCTTGACATGAGGAAAAAAGGCATCATAAGGCCTTCCTTCTACCACTAGAAAATTGTAGTGACCAAAAACGTCGGTGGTTGGAAGAACACCAGGGTCGACGGGCACAATAGTTCCAACCCCGTATCTGTGAGAGGGTCATGCTGGGTGTATACAGACACGGGGTACCCTGAACGGTCTAGTCGATTAGACAGGGACTTACATCCACGTCAATATAGCCTTTTGCAACGTAAATAATGCAAAATGCAAGGTAATTCTTGAAAGTAAATGAAATAGGAGAGGAACTAAAAAAATGCAATAGTAATACGAAGTAATGCTTAAAGATGAATAAGATAGAAAATAATGCATAACAAATGAGACAACAAATGAGAGATGAAGTAAAGTGTGATTAGAAACATGCATCACTCCGAATCTATAAACTCACTTGATTAGGGTGGATACAATCAGCTGCACGGTGTGACGGAGTGCACAAATCCCAAGGGTAACCAAGGTGTGTCAAGAAAAAAGAGCTATGCGCTTGGACATGAACTCGTGTACAAAAAATGCGGGGTTCTACCAAGGTGGTAGAATGGAGATGAGGACCTCATGCCAGCCGAGAGAGAGTCACTGTTTACATTGTTAGATAGATGAATTTGATATTACAATACTGGAGAGAGGGGAAATCTTTGTTTCAGAATTTCAAAGTTCCCACCACTTGGAAGCTGTTTGCTTCAAGAAAGATCCGAACTCTTTTGAAAATGCCAACTTTTAAAAATTGCAAACCTTTTGCATGTTGTTTTCCAGGGTGTTTATAGGATCGAGGGTGTGCAAAAGGGGTGCTTTGAATGTTACGTGCCTTAGGCCTTTGTTGTCTTGCTGGTGCCACTCATATTGTTTATGACTGTTGGACCTTCAAGACCATTACGATGAGAACCTACATGCAATAATTGCAACCCTACTATGCTATAATTACACTATCAGCGTCTAGAGACGTGTGCCAACGGTTTGATTAGGTGGAGTGCATTGATGTCACATAACCACCTGCATGCCTTGCTGTGCCTTGTGACGTAGCATGCTTGGCATAGCGTAGCACTTTGTCGCACGTTCTGCTATATGTCACATGCTTACTATGCTATGCTATGCTACGTAGCGTAGCAACTTGCCTTAGTTGCGAAATCTTTGCTAACTTGCAAATCTTGTCTCCTACAATGTAAGTCTTGTGAACTCCATTGACTCCACCTTTCAAACTGCCTTGTGTCTCTTCCACAGAATTGCCACACCTTGCTACGCCATGTAGCTCAGCATAGCATAGCAGCAGACATGGTCTGCCGCTTCCTGACGGAAAGGGACATCACTGCAGAACTCAAAATTGGGTGAGGGGAGTTGGTAGTGAAGTTGTTACCATGCTATGCTGTGTGATGTCATGTATCATAGCACTTCTTTCCACCATCATCTACTGAAGCTTGCTACGCTACATAGCGTAGCGTAGCGTAGCGTAGCGTAGCAAGCTTTGTGACTTAGAAAACTTGCCTAACTGCTTCTTGCGCATCCAAAATGCTACTACTGATTCTGTACACTATTTCTGAGTAGGCTGCCTACTATTTAAGATACTTTGGTGGGTAGGTAGGATGGTATAGAAGCTGTCCATGCTCAAAGTAGAAAATTTTCCCAACTGGCTGACCTGGACTCAGAACGTTCTCCTCTCGGTGAACTGCCATAGTGTTGTGTAGACTGCAAGAGCCTAATGAAGAAAGCATGACCTTGCATTTTTTATGGTGTTTCATTTATGATGGACTCCTGTAAACACTCTACAAGAGTCACATTTTCTCCAAAGGAGGCACTTCCTATGTCTTGGTTCTAAGTTTGCTAAATACTGGCTACTGACAAGGACTGAAGATATGGCTTGTTCACATGAGAGAATTCCTCTCCCACAATTCCAACAATAATTATAACCCTTGATCAACTCTTGATTTCCATAGTTATAACCAATCCCCTTGCATCTTCAAACTACACTTCTTCAATCCCATTTACTTTTGAACATGGTGAAATGATGTCTAGCCAGTGGCTGACAGATAATGCTTGATACTTGGTTGGTATTGGTGTTTTTTACTTCTTTGTTAACGCCTCTCAGGTGGATTCCTCTAGATGTCAACAAAGAGGGGCCAATGAAACACCACTAATTTCATCCTAACACATTGAAACAAGAACAACTCAGAGCCTCTTGAACCTTTTGGGGGCAAAAATTTGACTAAGGCATGTAACTTCAGCACAGCTTGTCAAGCTAGCTTGCTCACACTCAGTTTGTCAAGCTAGCTTGCCCTCAGCATGAGTAACTCCAACAACTTCAAGATTGAGTTAAAGATGGTCCAATCTAAGGATGAAAGTCATCTTCATAGGGCCATTATTGTCCACTTCAAGCATCAACACTTGGGATTTCAAATTTCAAGTCAAATTATACAAATTTTCTCACTCACGTTGGTGGTCAAGCTGAGGTCACGCTAGCAGTGTGAGTACAATGTGACCAACTCTGAGAGCCTCAAAAGCAAGTCAAAATGGTTTGATTTCAATGGTGAAAGTCATCATCAAGGTTCATTATTGATAACTTCAAGTCCTAGCCTCTAGAATTTCCATATTTTAGGTCCAAAATTACAAGTTTTTATAGCTCACGCTAAGGTCACACTAGTAGCATGAGTCCAATGTGAGCTACCATAAGTGGTTTAAAACAAGGCACATCCAAGCTTAATTTTTGACTTGCAGATCACTCTCAAGGTCAACCATAGTTAGAAAATTGTTGCACTCAAAGAAAAAGCTTCAAGGATCAGAAAATTGGTGTGAAATACATCATTTTTAGCTCACTCATGCCCAGGTCATGTTGAGGTCACACTGGCAACATGAGTACAACGTGAGTGGAGCATGAGTCCAACATGAGTACTAATTACGCCTAGTCAATATCATTTCAAACACATTCTGAGGACATGCTAGGAAAAAATCAACTCACGCTGGAAGCTCTGGTGAAATAGAGATTCCTCAAATAGCCAAAAAACCACTCAAATTGACATCCTGCAACAGTCAATTAAGGGATCGAGAAGTTTCAAGCGAGCCAGAGTCAATCTCTCTTATTGTACATTATCATTTTCATTGTAAATTTTTATCATTTGTGAGCTTGTCAAGATCTTATGCTCCAAATTGTATCTACTTACATGGATGTAAGATAGCTTACATAAGCTAATACACATTGTAAGATATAGTGCATCTAATCAAGAACATAGCCCTCCTATGCACGTCCAATTGACACATAGCTATCCATCTAACGCCTATCACATGATCTGTTTTCCTCTCATTTCTCAACCATTGATCCATCTATGAGCTCCATACTCGAACCTAGCCAAACCTTATAAATACCCCATCCATTCACATAAATAGGATGGAAAATTTTGAAGGTTGACAGCTTGGAAAACACTAACTGGCAACTTTTGGATGCTCAAGCGCACTTGACTCCTAGCATCCAAGCACCTATAAGCACATCACCCCAAGGCTTAGCACATGACTTGCCATACACATGTGTAGCTACACTTTGACCAGTGCACATTCATTCTAAGAAATACAATACAATTTTGTTTTGCCTTCCATTATATTATTTAATTTTTTTATTCTATTTTAAATTTAGTTTACGCATTGTTTATAATATAGTTCTGTATATGCTCTATTTGCATTTTTTGTGTTACTATTTACATTTTGAACATCAGTTATGATAACCCTAGCGCAAGATATAGCTTACATTCGGGGAAGTCCTTGGTTGATTTTTTTGTAGACCATCCAAGGCACTCTACCTTCATTTTCTTTCCAGCTTGCCCTCACACGAAGGTAGGGTTAGCTGTGCCTTGCTGACGATCTTTCGGTGTTTGTTTTTCCCTTCCAGCCTTACGTCGATGATTTTGGTTAGTACAATGGGGAGTGTAGTGATTACAAAAGAGAGGTGAGAAGGTATGTAGTATGTAGATAGGCACAGTAGCAGTGTATCCATAGTCTCTAGGGTGTCCCAGGGTTAAGACCAACATCCGCTATCAATTTTGTGCTTGCTAGGTTGGCTACCATGGTGTCCTATGGGTTGTAGTGCATTATAGTATCAAATGGAATGTGAAGGTGCTGCCAAGGTGCTGATACGCATTGGTGTGTGGGGTGCTCAAGGTGCCTCAGGTCATAAGTGACACTTTAAAAATGCCAACTGGTGCTTGAATTTTCCAACCAACTATTTCAAAATGCCAACTACTAAAATAAACTACCAACCCCTAAAATGTGAAGCACATGGGGGTTTATAGGGTTATGGTTGATGTGAAGTGCAGATCAGGTGCCATGTGGCAAAGGTGATAGGTGGGGCTACATTAACCTCTGCTATACTTCCACTAGAGCAACTAGTGCTATACTTTGGTGTGCTCTAATGGACCCAAAGAGACTACCAAATTGTGACTACATTTCCAATATTACATAGTGCAATTTGGAGGTTATGCTCTAGGACTATGCTCTCCCCTGTTTCGAGTAGGATTAAGCATAGTTTTAATTCTCATACATAAGGGGGTGAAGAAAAAGTGTAGGTTTCTAAGTCTGCTTGCCAAAGGAGTGCTAGAGCTAGAATAAAGACTTGTGCTAAGCTCTAGAAGCTTTTGGAGGTAGTTTCATGTTGCTACGCTAGCTACACTTTGGAGTATAGCCTAATAGTTAGGCAAATTTTGCAAAAACCTGAAGTTCAGCATTGCTATGCTTATGAGCATAGCAGGAAGATTCTTATTGTTTCTATGCTAGCTAAACTCTATAGCATAGAAGGAGGGGTAGCCTCAGGAGTTAGAAAATTTGCCAAACTATTTCTTCCATTTTGAGCTAGCTTGACAACTTCTAGCTTGACATCGATGCAAACAAGCCACCAGAGTGCTACTATGCTTGCTATACTCAAGAGCATAGTAGGAGGAATGGGAGCATAGCAGGACACTTGGAACAATTTTGTAATTGTTATCTACACTTAGAAAGTTTTGCAAATCTAGTTCTATGTTGCATGCTACACTGCCTATGCTCTAGAGTGTAGGCCTAGCAATGGGATTATGGGTTGAACACTTAGAAAAAGTTTTCCTTGTGTTGATACTTGGAAAAATCTACCATTAATTTACTATCACTTGAATTTGGTTGTGTTTTATTGGCTTCTCTTTGTTGACATTTAGAGTAGCTCGAGAGATGTTGACAAAGAACCCGAAACACCATAGCAAGTGTAACACCAACATCACTTGTCAGCACCTAATTGAAGGGTGCTTTGCTGGGCTTGAGAGTGCTAAAGGTAATGATATGCTAAAGACAATGGATGTAGGGAATTGGTTTTGGGATAACAAGAGAGGAATGAGATGCAAATAGTGTATCATTCTACAAGATGTGAAGTTAGCACGGCTAACCATGATCATAGCACTAGGGTGCCTTGTTGCTGAAATAATGGTCTCTCATCAAAATTCTTGTGAGAGAGTTATCACCCATAGCACCAAAATGAATTATCCCTAACATGTTGACCTCTCATTGGAGTGCTTATGGGAAGGCCGATGTGAATTTAGGGTTGGACTAGTTGTGAAACTGTAACTTTGCTAGATTTTGCTTGGGGACATGTTTTACCCTCCCTTTACTCTTTCCTTTTTGAGAAATGCTAGCTACAAGATGCTCATCCTTAAGTGGATTGTGTACCACTTAGTGCGATTTTCTTAGAGGAAACCATATCATGTTTGTAGGATAGGTGTTTCTGTTCCTAGGATGAGTTGTGTTATATCTACGTGGGCCTTGACGAGCCCATAAAGGCTCCCCATGGGATGCATTGCATTACATCCATCATGGGTTCTGTAGTTGGCTACAAGAAGGGTGCCATGTGCATTGGATAAGCTTGTAGGGAAGGGTTCAAAATGTGAGGTAAAAGGGGAAAATGTGGATAGGCTATGATGGAATAATAAGGAAGTGCACTCTTGGGCTGCTTCATAAGTCCAACCAAGCATATCAAAGCAATGTGGTGCCTTGCCGCTATGATAAAATGTGCCTCTGAATGACTGCCTCTATGGCTTCATCTTAGAAACACAACATAGAGAAGATAAGAAAACAACCACACAAAATGAGATAAGAGTACAATGCTAGTTGTGAGGGCATTGCAAGTGCCACAAGTGTTGGGCTACTTGCAAGAGCTTGTAGTGTCAAAGTAGGAAGGTCAGTGTAGGCACCAAAGCTAGAAGGCTACAAAAGCTCCAGCAACCACATTGGAAGTAAGCACTTCAAGGAGTCCAACAAGGAAACATATGGTGATGGTGGTGTAGGTGCTTGAGACTTCAAACCAAGGATAGGAACTTGAAAATCCAACAAAATGATAGGGATCCAAGTTGTTGGATGTGCTTCCAAGCTTGGGTAATGGTGAGGGATGGAGGATGGAAACACTGTGGCTAGGACACAATACTATTTGGGACTCTAGCGGATGATGCTGATGGTGAGAGCTCTAATCAATAATGAAATAACCAAGGTTGGTAACACTATTGGCATGGCATGGGTGCAATATGACTAGTGATGGTGGAGGTAGCTCCATAAGGTTAGCAAAATGCTTGAGGGCAACTTCAGAGGATCAAAAAAATGCCAAGGGAAATGATGCTACAAATGTTCTAAAAGCCTCATTCTTGACAACATGAACTCTATTCTAGAACTACAAGGCTTTTCCCTACCCTACCCTACCTAGGAGATGTGGGTAGATGATGAAGGATCAAAAGTATTCATGCTTTCTTATTCATAGAACTAAGTGTGTTGAGCTATGTATGCTGAACTACAAAGCTAGTTTAAGGTCCTAGTAGACCACATGATGTGCTAGTTTAAGGTCCTAGTAGACCATGATGTGCTAGTTTAACATCATATCAAATGATGGATGTTGTGCCAATTTATTGTTGTAGTGGACCATGTTGTGGATTCTAGTTCAGTGTCATAGCCCAAGGATAGTGGTGCACTAGTTTATAGTCATAGTGAATAATTGTGCCAGTTTAACATCATAGTGAATGCTCTATGCAAGTTTAATGCCATAGTAGATGAGCTGTGGATGCCAGTTTAACATCGTAGCCCAAGGATGTCTATGCCAATTTAATGTCACAGCGGACACTCTATTCTAGTTTAACATCATAGCAAACATTGTGTGCCAGTTTAACATCGTAGCAGATGCTCTGTGGATGGTAGTTTAATATCGTAACCCAAGGACATTCTATGCTAGTTTAACATCATAGCAGATGCTTACTTACCTTGCTTGTCATTAATGCAGTGCTATGTACTAGGCATAGTATGACTTCAAGTACAAATGGTTGACTAGATTCGCAAATTCATTGCCATCTAGATTAGAAAGCTTGAATGCTCCATTATCATAGGCCTTGATGACCAAAAAAGGCCCTTCCTAGTGGGCTAAGAATTTATTCATAAGTTCACAAATGGCATTGAAGACTAAGTCCCCCCTCCTGATTAGTCGTTGATGCTAATTATGGTGGTGCTTTTGCCATTGCTTCTCTTGGTATCATTCAATGCAATCAAGCATCTACATGCACTCCTCCTTTGTAGATTCAAGGTCAATGCTTCTCAACTCATCATTCTGAACCTCATTAATGAAGCTCAAGAGGATCACATGGAGCAATGGAACCTACAATTCAAGAGGTAATATGGCTTTAGACCCATACACAAGGCTATATGGCATCTTACCTGTTGTTTTTTTGTGCATGGTGTGGTAGGCCCATTGTGCATAGACCAGCTATTTATGCCATCATCATTTGCTACTACTAAGCATCTTATTCAAAATATTGATAAAAAATTTGTTTATAGCCTATGCTTGGCCATTTAACTATTGGTAGTATGGCAATGAGAAGGAATTCTTGATGCCTAGGTGTTTGCAGATGGCTTTGGTCTTTACATTCCTAAACTATGGCCCGTTGTCTATGACTATAGTTATGGGTAGACCAAATTGGGTTACTATGTTGTCAAGGATGAATTTGTAAACCTATTGCGATGTTTTCATCATAAGGGAGATAGATTCAACCCATTTGGTAAATTATTCAATTTGTAGTTATGATGAAGCTATGTCCTACGGAGGACTTAAGTGTGATGGAACCTATGATATCCAACCCCCAACATTGGAATGGCCACATGATTTGTGTGTTGTGTAGTTCAGTGGGTGGCATGTGCATTAAGTTTCCATGCCATTGATACACATCACATGTCTTGACCTTGAAAATGCAATCATGCTCCATGTAAGGCCAATAGTAGCCCAAGCATCTAATTTTCAATGCCATTATCTTGGGTGCTATGTGGCCTTCATATAGTCCCTCATGCACTTGATTCATGATCATTTGCACTTCACTATTCCTAACATAGGTTAGCAGTATGCCTTCATAGGATCTACAAAAAAGCATGCTATCACCTACAATGACATACTACTATGACCATTTTTTCACTGCATCCTTTTGGATACTAGTTAGATGTTGTGGATGCTCACCTTGTTGAAGGTACACGTTAATGTCATCGTACCATTCTTATGCATAAGATATGCTTGTTGTGGTTATGGATGAAATGTTAGTTACTTATTTAATAGGTTTGATGCAATTTATTATTATAAAGTGCGTAAGGCATGAAACATGTTATGTTCAATGCTTAAGGCTAGTGTGGCTAATGCATCGGTAATGGCATTCTCATTGTGAGGGATGTGCTGGATATCCACAATTACAAACCATTAGAGAAAGTGATTTGTCAAGTCATAATAAGGTTGTAAATTTTGTGCTTTACAAGAGTAAGCCTCTGTAACTTGGTTGATGACTAACTAAAAATTTCCTCAAATTGCTATGTTTTAGATTCCTAGGTCATGAGCTACTATAAGACCTTTGAGGAGACCCTCATACTCTGCTACATTTTTTGTGCAAGGAAATGTGAAGTGATATGTGAAGGGTTGGATATCCTCAGAGGGAAGCATGATGATAGTAGTGGAACTACCCCCTTGAGAGGTTGAAGCACCATCGAAGTATAAGATTACGTCAAAGTTGGTAGGCACTTGGCTTATACTATTAACATGCTTGTTTGGGAATTCTGGGTCTATCATTGCTTGATCATTTATTGGTGACACTATTAGTTTTGTGGTTATTGCTTGACCTTTGGTTGATGCTTGCACTATGTAATGTAGGTCAAAATCCATGGTTATTACTTTTCACTATGAAATTTGACTACTTTTGTAGATGTTCATTGTAATTTCCCAAAGTACATTACTTTTGTGAATGATGTTTACCTAGCTGCAAAAAGTATAATGTTTCAACTTCTTAAGCACAAAGACTAAGGTGAGGTAGTTCTTTTCCACATCATTATATTTTGCTTCATGGTTCACTAATGCATGGCTTAGGTAGTATACAGGAACCTCTAAGACATCTTCTTGCTTTTGGAAAAGTAGAGAAGTAATGGATGGATGAAAAGTTGCAAGGTAGATGCAAAAAGGTTCATCTTCTTGTAGAGGGTAGACTATTGGAAGTTGATTTAGCTCCTATTTAAGGTTGTTAAATGCCTCTTGGCATTGAGTTGTCCACTTTAAGTGGACTCCCTTTTTGAGAAAATGTTACAATCGTTGTAGCTTATCAGTCAATCATATGATAAACCAACGTATGAATTGCAATTTACCTTGTAACCCACATAGCTCCTTAAGGTTAGTTGGAAGCGCTACGTTAATGATGGTATTAACCTTATCGAGGTCTACATGTATGCCTACTTTTGATACTACAAAAGCTAGCATGTGTCCTATTTTGACACTGAAGACACACTTCTTAGGATTAAACCTAAGGTTATGTCTAAGGCAATGTTTGAGTACATGGTCTAAGTCATCTACATGGTCATGTGTCATCTTGGACTTAACTACTATGTCATCAATGTATTAGTTAAGCAAAATGTACCCTAGGGGGTTATGAAGCTCATACTGAGTTGGTGCTTCAAGTTTATCTAAATTTGGTTGTATTCAAAGAACCCATCCATGAAGGACAACAAGGCATGAGCAGTTGTAGTATCAACTAGTTGGTCAATGCTAGGCAACAAAAAATCATCTTTGATGGTTGCCTTGTTCAGGTCTCAAATGTCTATGTAGATGCATATGATTCTATTTTTCTTAGGTACAACCATGATGTTGGAAACCTAGTTTACATAGTCAACTTCCTAGATGAAACCAACCTTGTAGAGCTTAGTGATTTCATCATGGACTACCAACACCACCTTAGGCCTAACCTTGCAAGCTTTTTGCTTAATTGGTTTTATGTGAGGATCAAGGATTATATTATGCTATACTATGCAAGGATATAGGCCTAGCATGTCTTCGTAGGATCATGCAAATGCCTTAATGTTGTTGTTAAGAACTTTGATGATGCTTTGGGCATGCTAAAGCTCTAATAGGGAATTGATTTTTAGTGTCTTCAACTCATCACTAAGTGTTGTTATAGGGATTTCGATGAGGGGATCCTTAGTGACATCACCTACCTCTATATTGAGATACTTAACTAGATGGTCAAGCTAATCTAGTGGTGCTTCTACAAATGTTACGTAGTCATCATGAGACATGGGCTCAAGGTCTAAGCATTGGGCATCAATGCATTGGATGAGATCACCATGAGGCCTAGTGAGAACCAGAGGTGAAGAAAGATGCTCGTATGTGCTCATGTTATAATCATGTGACATATCATACAAAATAACAAGAAAGAATGTCAAGCTACACCTATCTTAATAGAGTTACAATGCATAAAATGAGGAAAGCAATGCAACAATAAATTTCCTAAATTTGCAAGAGTGGATGTTAGAAAAGTAAATATATGAGTTGATTTTAAGCCTTGGTAGGCCATGGGGTTGCTAATTTAAGATCATAGAGGACCATCATTTGCTAGTTTAAGATCTTAGTAGATCATCATTGCTAGTTTAGGATCTTAGTAGAGCATCATTTGTACAAGATGCATTGGTTCAAGTAGGGTAGAGAGTATCTAGAACATGGAATTGGGTTGATCATTTTTTGGGTGACCAAAAAAATCTTAGAAAATTTTCTAAGTCTAGAAATTATTTGAAAAAGTTTAGAAATTTTTCTAAATTTGGCTGCTACACTCACCTCTTGCTAAACTCACCCTCTTACTACACTCCTCAAGAACCTAGGAAAATTTGCCAAAGTGTTCATGCACTGGTGTAGTAGGTGGCACATTTAATTACCCTAGGATGGTATATATGCATGATTCGCTGAGGGGTAAACTATCATTTTCTAAAGTGAAAATTAGAAATTATGGATTATAGCATGGTCAAAGCAAGGTGTGAAGCCCAGAGCATAGCAAAAAGAGTGAAGCACTAGAGTGTGGCACCCAAACGTGGTGCTAGGATGACACACCATAGTAACCATAAATACCCCACACTCACCACTATGAAAGAGGGAAGATGAGCCCTAGAACACCTACTATGGGCTCAAGTGGAAGAGAGGAGAGCACCATTGATTGCAAGGTACATCTGTAATGCTTACCTCCTTGGAATGTTTTTTCTTTGCATTTTTGCTTTCTTTGTCTAGTGTTGAGGTTTGTGTTTTGGGGTAGCCTACCTTGGTAGGGCCCACCATGGGGAGGCCATGGCTAAAGAGAGAAGACATGTGCATAGGTTATGGGTCTATGTTAGATTTTTTTTTTTTGGTTTTGTGTTTGTGTCAAATGGGACAAGGGGCAATGTGTAAGCTATAGGCGTTCGATTCTTCTTGAGGTATCATTTTGAGGCAAATCAAGGAAGGTTTATTATGTAAATATTCATTTACCTTGAGGGTTGCAGTGCATAGGACAAGGAAGAAGGGAAAAATGAGGATTTTGTTTCCTCATTTATGTGGCTGTGGCACATTGGGATAAGGAACATTTTTTTCTTTTGTGTGTAGTTGCGTGGGGTATGGAACCCTGGGTCTTGGGCGATGGCTACTAAGAATTACCGTTGATGAGGTGAAAGTGATGTCTTTTTGAAATATAGGGCTTAACTAATGAACTATTACAATTTTATGCTTTCCCCCTTTTGTCTCTTATTTTCAAAATTTGTGGCATGTGAGAAGGAGGGGCAAAAAATGAGGGCATTGAGGGCGATGATGGGTATGTGCCAGAGGGTTTATCCTCTACCACACTTTTATTCTTTGAATATGTATGGATGAGTGTAGTGAATCGATGAGTGAGGTAGGAGGAGGACAAGGGTAGAATACTACAGGGAGACAGGATATGTGGGAGTGCCATGGGGTGAATCCAGGGTGAGGGCAAAGGGGAGGGCTAGGCATCAGGGGATAGGAAATGTGCAGGGAAATCCACAAGGGCAAGGAAAGGGCCAACAATGTGGCCATAAGGACAACAACTACATTGAGGGGAAAAATGGGGCTAGGGGGTTCTTCAAGGCTATAGCCATGGTGAAAATCCTAGCATGTGCCATTGGCACATGATGGTGCTAGATGGTGTGGTGAGTGGGGGCAGGATGCCTAGGATGATGGAGTGGTGTGGTAGTGGAAGTAGCACTTAGGCAAAATCTCATCCTTTGGAAGCTACACTTTTTAGGGAGTGTAGTTACCACTTAGGAAAAATTAGCCAATTTCTAAATGCATTGGGGTACTATGCTTCCAATAGTTAGATATATTTTTTTTTTTTCAATTTACATGGGTCATGTTCTTGGAGAGGGACAACCCAAAGTTAGAAATTTTTTTTTCTGAGTACCCCATGCTATGCTACCCAGATTTTTTGAAAAAAAATTGCTAAGTATAGAAATGAAATGCCAAACATAAAAAATGCTAAGTGTAAGGGTGCTGAGTATGAGAATACCTCATGCAAAACAACATATATGAGAGTTTTGTCAAAATGCCAAACTCGTAAACTAGATGTGCAAAACTACTCAAAAAATGCAAACTAGGACAAAGTAAACCATGTGAATGTAAATCAAATGTTGGTGCTATGTTAATAATATACCCCAATGAACACTAGGTGCATCACATGTATATTGATGTCCTATACTCGTGGGGCCCCATGGAGGACCCTAAGGATATATTTCTAAGTTTTTCCATTTTGGGCTAAATTTGCTAATTTTTGCTAAGTTTAAGTTAATATTTTATGTCAAAATGAAATCTATTATGTGCTAATGCTATGTTCACTTATTAGCTTGTAGTTACTAAAGCCTACTTAGTTTTCATGAAGCTCATTAGCATTATATCCTACATCAATGAGCCTATGCCTAACACACTTCCACCCGATATGAAGTTAGGTCATCAAGTGGTGTGGTTTTAGCTAGGGGCATCCAAATTCCTAGCTTACATACTACCACAACACTTGAGTGTGATCATGTGGTCACACATGGCAGTAGAAGCTACAAGCACTATCATTGAGATGTTATTGGCTAGGGAAAACTGGGACATACTGAGATTCATATACAATGAGCCCATGACTAGTGGTGATCGAGTAGGTGGCTAGAGACTAGGTCCTAGGAGCATTTGTCCCTTAGCCAAGATCTAGAGCATGCCAGAGTTCTCTTGTTATAACAAGAGCAATACCCTCTTCATTGCCATGTGCATGCATATAGTCTTCTAGAACCCACTTGGGACTATATATTATGCTGAAGGGTTTACTCTTGATTTTCATTATGTCTCATTATTATTGGCCATCCTAGCTTTGTCAACAACTAACTACAGATGTCTAATGCTAGGTTTAAAGTTGATTAGATAGGGGCTCTTACTTAGACCCATACCATGCTAGAGGTATTTTCCTCTAGTCCAAGCTTTCAAGAGGCCATTATTAAACAAGTGGAAAAATACTTAGATAACTACCCCCCTTGGTACTCAGAAGGCATTCGAGCAATGTTGGACCTATGATTAGCTTGATGAGGGATGGGCTAGTGGTAAGCCTATCTTTGGAGAGCTTGTTGTGCAACCACCTCCATCATCCACACCATTCATTCCACATGGATGTTTGTTATGTTGGATTAACTTTTATTACTTATTCTCATGCACTTGTTGGTTGCATGATGCCAACATTGCATTTGCCTATGTTACAACTATTGTTGCTTCAAGATAGGTGACAATGGTCGCCATTGGCCATAGTGAGGCCACCCTCATTATCAAGTATGGTGATGTAGAGGGGGCACAAAAGTGGCTATGTCATTAGGCCTTAGAGGCTTTGAGTGGTCAGCTTACACATGTTGGGTTGATGGACCTTTTCTTGGCCCTCAGCCTAAACACTCCAGTGGTTGAGATGGTGACTATCGTTGACTCCTTTAGTTGCAATGCCTACTGGTTTATCATTCATGTGCATGAAGTGAGGGTAGTCTTGGACCTTAGTAATTATTTCTTCACTAACTTCTTTGCCTTCCCTCTGAGGACCTATTAATAATTAAGAAGCCTGACCAAGAGGTGGACTAGAGGGAAGAGATCAAAGAGTGGCTAGGAACCACTTGCTCACATAAAGGCATCGTACTTAGTAACATGCGTGTGCCTTAGATCTAGAGGATTTACCATATTTTTCATGCCTATGCCTTTCCTAAACTACTATCCCAAGCAAAGGTCCTTGGGGTGGAGCAAGTGCAGATGATACCAGAGGTCATAGAGGAGGGTACTAGGTTTAACTAGGCCTCCTCTATCATTGTTGTATTATAGGTAGAGATTACCAGGCTTCACCACAACATCCATGTGAGGTCTCACTTTCACTTAGCATTCTTTGTAGCCTATCTACAAAGGCTTGTAGAGTTCCTGGTGATCAAGGATATTAGGAGTTGGATCATGTAGGATTACGAGTAGCTATCTAAGCCATGGGTTAAGCACTTGTTTGCCACTACTTCTGCACAAGACCCTCTAGAGGGGATAGAGGAGTCATATTCAGTTATGATGAAGGCACATCTAGGGAGGTTACAACCATATTATTCCCATGATAGCATTTGTGAGTATCCACCAACTATTATTGGGGATGCAAACAGGGTTGAGCAATACATTGCGAAGACAGTGGGGTCCTCCAAGGCAAAAATCTCCCTATAGTTGGACAAGTAGGCATCAAGAAAGTCTACCTCAAGATACCCACACTTCATTTATTGGTTGTAAGTTAGTGTACCTCAAGAAAGAGGGCTCCTATGAAAGCAATGGTGGTGATAGCAGAGGAAACAAACATGATCCCTCCTTGAGTTGAAGAGGAGGTAGCATGCAGGGAGGAGCCACTGGAGGCCCTAGAGATCTCCCAATAGTTTGATGCAAAGGGGTTGTTCCACCTTGAGGGTGACTTCATCAACCTCTTTGATGGTGTGTACCTAGGAGATCCACCTACGCTAATATCTAAGGGCTTGCTCAGTGAGCACTTTGTGTTATCATCTACCCTTACCCTTTTCTCTTAAGCCTTTAACTACTCAGTTATCACTATGTGTTGCATTGTGTTGTATTACAGTCTTAGATCTTCCTACTAGTGTTTCACCACAAGTGCCTACCCATCATATGAAGCCATGGGTAGAGACACTAGATAAATTCACCTTCATGGAAGGCATCATGGAGGACATGGTCAACCACATATAGTAGGCAAATCCAAAACTTGGTATGTATGTCATTTTGATTGAACTATTTTACTGATTCCATGCTTAGTTTATTGCTAATATTGATTTTTTCATTATATGCTAATAGGCTCTATCCAAACTGGGCAGTACATGTGCATGTCATCCTCAAGTATCCTTCTAAGGTGAAGTAGATTCCTCATCATGTGTACAAGGTAGTAGGAAAGTGCATGCTTTCCAATGCGAAGGCATTGTGGACTTATAAGTTCTTGAATGAGAATCTATGGAAATGCATGCACAAGCTTGAGGAGATAGTGGTGAGCCTATGTGCAAAGAACAAGGACCTCTAGTCTCATTATGATTTCTTGTTAGCTTAAGCATAGAGGGATAGTACCTAGAAGACATTAGAGATAGATTATGCTAGATACTGATCAATGATCCAAGGTAAGAATGAGGCTACCTAGGAGATTATCGAGCAAAGGTTGTAGATGGATTTTCTCTCCTAAAAAAAATAAAGAGTGGAAAAGCTTTAGCACCAAGATGTCCAAGTGGGGGCATACGTAGAAGGATCATAAGCACCACTACAAGTGTGAGTAGGATACCTATTTGCAACAACTCAAGGACAAGTCTGTGAAGGCCCATTGCCTTGAGATGTTCATTGAGGTGATTGACAAGAGTTGGGCCTTTGAGCTATTTTCTCAATATACAATGGTTAGTGGCTCCCCGAAGCAAGAGATTACCCTACCCTCAAGGAAGGCTTCTACGACCACCTTTTCTATGCAACCTTTTGCATAGATTGCCATGGATGAGGACAAGACCCTTGTACATGTTGACTTTGGCAATGAGGATTGAACGTGGTTATCAAGGCTGAGATCCTCCGATGCTTGGAGGAAGGCCTTAATATATTACCCCTAGAGTTTGATATAAGATCCTCTCAAGTTAGTTTTTCTTTTGTTTTTTATGCTTTTTATGTGCTATTTTTGCACGTTAATTTTGTATTTTAGTGTTGCACTTGCTGATTAATTTGTTATTTTGTCTTACTTTTGAGTAGGCACCAAGAAATGCCATAGGCCCCAGCAGAATAGCAGAGGAGGAGGAAGAGGAGACTCAACCCTTGCTAGACACCACTAGCTAAGTAGACCTAATGTAGCACTGTTGTTGATCAATTTTGAGCTTTGGCCATTTTTGTCGCATGGTCGTGCTATGTACTCCTATTGATGGAAATATAATAAAAACTTGTACATTTTACTAACTATTTAATGTGGATAATGCAACTAGTTGATGTGATTAGGCCCCTTGTGGGCTCCATACTAGTTTAAGGCCATGGCAGAAGGGTCATTGCTAGTTTAAGGCCATTTTAAGTTACAAATAAAATGGAAAGTGTTGCTAGTTTTTGGCTATGGTGGGCCGTGAGATGCTAGTTTAAAGCCATGGTGGGCTATATTCTACTTTAAGGCCTTTTTGAGCCATGGTGATGTGAGAAGGGTTGCCAGTTTAAGGCCATGGTAGGTTGTGCGCTAGTTTAAGGTCTTTCTGGGCCATGGTGATGCAAGAAAGGTTGCTAGTTTAAGGCCATGATGGGCTATGCACTAGTTTAAGCCCTTCTTGAATCATGAAAATTTGAGAAAGGTTTCTAGTTTAAGGACATGGCAAGTTGTAAAGTGGGAGAAAAATATTGCCAGTTTTATGTCATAGTGGGTTGTGAAGTGGGAGAAAAATATTATCAGTTTTAGGCTATAGTAGGTAGTGAAGTGGGATCAAAATATTGCTAGTTTTAGGCTATAGTGGGCTATGAAGAGGAAGGAAAATATTGCCAATTTTAGGCTATAGGAAGCCATGAAGTGGGAGAAAAATATTAGTAGTTTTAGGCCATAGTGGATCGTGAAAGTATATATATATATATATATTGCAATTTTGAATTTTATGAATTTGTGTATTTTAATGTTTTTTTCTTTAATACATAAGAAAGATACATGAAAATGCATAAGCAAGAAAAAACAAATACATCACAAAGTAAATGGTGCAAAACATGGGCAACCATGTGAAATGCAAGTACACAAGCAAAAGGCAAGTGGGGCATGCAGAGACTAGGGGTGGGTAGGCACCTAGCACATATTGGACTAAGGGTATACCTTAGTCATGTAGTTTCTTCCTAACCTAGTGTGGGCTAGGAGGTACATAGAGTCTAGCTAGCATGAGGTGATATTGGCCTATACCTTCATCATTGATGCTAAAGGATAGTTCTACCCATAGAACATCCCCAAGGAGGGTATCAACCTTTTCTGGCTTTTCAAATGAGTCTATCAGATAAGGTTGATCCTTGTCCTCTTTAGATGAGTTTGCCAAATTAGGTTGATTTGTGTCCTCTTTAGATAAATTTTCTAGACACGGTTGACCCTTTTCCTCCATGGGCAACATGTCATTAGGGAGCTCTACCTCTGACCCTTGGTTTGTGTCAATGTTGTTGATAGTTGGAGTGAGCGAATTATCACCATGTATGATTACTTATCCACCTTTGTATGGTAAGTGGATCTCTTGGTGAATGGATGAGGAAATGGCCCATAATAGGGATAACTAGAGCCTTCCAAAAATTAGATTGAACCCAGGCATCTCCTCGATGACAATGAATTTGAACGTAGTGGGGAATTTCTCCCCTACCATGAAAGCTATTGTGACCATTCCCTTCACAACAAAATGTGATCCATTAAAGGAGTTGAGGCATGTTTTTTTTGTGGCTTAGATCTAGTTGGTGAGATTGATCTTGTCAATGATTGGGAATGGGATGACATTATTTATTTCCCTATCATCGATGGGTGATGTGTGAATCTTTCATTTCCATATGTGAATGGTTATAAACATTAATGCAGTGGTGACTTGACCCTTTTTAGGGTCAACCTTGATTACCTCATCACAAAATTCTAGAGGTATTAAACATAATTCTTGAGGTGAAGGAGGAATCATCATAGTGTGGATGGCTTGTTCATCTACTAGGATGTCCTCCTTAATAGGAATGAAGGCCAACATGTGAACTAGTGCTTTGTGGTAAGCAAAGGAGGTCATCACCAAGTTGTACAGGCTCAAGGTTAAATTTTATAGCCTACTTGAATTATGCTAATGCATCTAGAAAGTCCTTACCACTATCATTTACCTTGTTAGCCTTCATCTCCTTCATGTGATCCAAGATATGGATCTCCCCAAGAGGGGATTTGGGCTTGGCTTATTTTTCCTACCTGTGAGCCTTAGTGCTTGGTTGTTGATTGCTTATGGTGGTAGCATCAACTGATGTGGCCATAGGAATGGTAGACAATGGGATGGGTTAGATGGACCTAACACCATGTATTCCCTCATCATTCAGTTAATGAGGTGTTGTTTTTGCCTCCTAGGCTATCACCTCAACTGCCTAGTGTTGTATGCGAGATGAGGCCTTGGGTGAGCAGGGCCTATTGTGATCCCCACCATTGAACTTGGAAAATGATCTACATGTTGCAACACCCAAATAATGAAGGGTGTATGTGTTTCTATTTCTTCAATGTGCTATGGGGCCCTAACCACAAAGGGTTTCATGGGTGCTCAAGGTGGTGCTAAAATGACAAAAGTTATCCTTGAATTGGTTGATGTTGGGGAGGCTGCAATGTTGTTAGAGGGCACATGAACCACAAATGGCTCTTAGGATAGTTCTACATTATCATCAATGCTGATGGAATTGATGACATAGCTTGTGCCACTTGTGTTGATAGGATCTTTGTATACCTTCATTGATTGATTTTCAAGGTGAACTGGGTTTGTTGAATCAAGAACCAGGTGGCCTTGGTCAATCATGCATTGTATGTCATCCTATAAAGCCATGTAGAATTTTATATCATGGCAAGGTAGTTGATGGTACTGGTAGAACCAGTCCAACCTAAACTACTTAGAAACTATAGGAATGTTTGGTGTGGCCACTAATGGAGTTTTGAGGAGCTTGTAGTAGTAGTCGTAACACTTATGAGCATCTTTAGACATTTTTTTGTACTGAATGTGCCTAGCACTAAGTAGCTAACCCAAAAGTTCTAATGGCTTGATGCACAATGGTGTATACTTTGAGTGGTCCTTACACTCAAAGTTTGGTCTTGGGTTAGCTTGCCTTGTAGTCGTCAATGGTATGGGTTGGTTGGTCATCATAATGGTAGAGCCAGTTGCCTTGTTATTGGTTGGGACCTTAGTTACCTTGGCCATTGATTTGGTGTTGCTTTGCTTGGCCACATTGGCCACCACTGTAACTATTGTTGTTGCCTTATCCTTCTCCTTGTCTTTCTTCACATGTGCATTCTTATAGGCCATGTAGTTACCTTACTAGCTTTTGCCACATGCTAAATGCTCTTTGTTTGAGTGAACACTTGGCTCAGGGGCATGGCAAGGTAGCACAGCTTCGACTTGATGAGTCATTCACTATGCCTTTAAAAATAGCTAGTAGGTGGATTTCTATGACAAGCTCATGGATTTCATTAACTGTAGTGCCCAATCATTGAATGAACTTTTGAACAGGTTGTAAATGACCCTACTTGATCTACATGAATTGATCTAGGGTCACCTTAGGCTTCAAGTTGTACTTGAAGCGAGTGACAAACTGGCTAAGCAAATCCTCCAATGAAGATATGGAGGCCTTGGGGAGCACCCAATATCAATTTAGCACCTTGCTAATCACAGACATGGTAAACACAGAAGTAATTACATGTGTCCATGCTTGCAACAAAAGGCACTTAGATCAAAAGGTCACTATATGGACATTGGTGTCCCCTTCACCATTATATTTGGTGAACTGGAAAAGTTGGACACCAGGTGGCAGGGTTAGTGATGGGACAACAAGAATAATAGGGTCATTCTAGTAAAATTTCATCACTTAGACCATATCAAAAAAAGTGGCCTTAAGCTGTTTAAAGTTTTCAATGAGCATCTGAATGAGTTGGAATGCTTAATCTAGGCTTTGTATGGATGTAGCGAACTATGTTGGTTGTGCAACACTCTATGTTATTGGTGTGGTCCATGATCCCACTGTCGGTTGTGCAATCACATGGGATTCCTATTAAGTGTGCTATTGTGGAGGCTATTGCATGTGTTTTTTTTATATGTTGTGCCTAGTGAAACACCTAAAAAATATGAGATCATCCTAGCTTCACCAGGCCTTGCAATCCCCACGGCATTGTGATAGTTCACTAGGAGAAGAACGCTCTGAGTTCAGGCCAACCAGTTCAATAAATTTTCTACTTTATGTATTAACAGGTTCTAAGGCCCATCCTGCTTGTCCACCTAAGTAGCCTGCCCGGTCGACAGCCTACTCAGAAATAGCATGGAGTTGGAAACAACATTTTGGGTGCATGAAAAATAGTTTGGCAAGTTTTCTAAGTCACGAAGTCTGCTACACTACGCTATGCTATGTAGCGTAGCAAGATTCAGAAGATGATTGTAGAACGTAGTATGACAATAGTTGCATAGTTAGCCCCTGCCCAGTTTTAGGTCCTGCAATGATGTCCCTTCCCATCAGGAAGTAGCAGACTATGTTTGCTGCTACACTACACTGACCTACAAGGCACAGCAAGGTTTAGCAATTCTATGGAAGAGACAAAAGGTAGCTAAAAAGGCAAGAGTAGAAAAGTATGTAAGCCTTGCATCATGGGAAACAAAGTATACAAATCAACAAGGTTTCTGTGACTAAGGCCAGTTGCTATGCTACACTACGCTACATAGCATAGCATAGCGTAGCAAGCATGAAGTGCAGACATTGATGTTATGCTACACCAAGCATGTTATGCTACAAAGCATAGCAAGGCATGCGGGTGGTTGTGCAACATCAATGCATCCCACCGGATCATTGGCACATGTCTCTAGGTGCTGATAGTGCAACAACAACGTGGTAGGCTCACAGTTGCAACATTCACAATAGTCATGAGAATTTAATGACCATATTGGCACATGCAGCACGAGCAAGTCAATGAAATTCCAAAGCATGTGGCATGTAGACTATCCCTCTCACGTGTCCTCGGCCCCTCTTAATACCCTGACAAGCAACATTCAAACTCTCTGGTTCCAGTTCCACTTTTCTCTAACTCCCTGGCTCCCTATTGTTCTTCTGAACTGACACTCTCTCTGGTTCAGCATCAACCATTGTAAACCTTCTATTTAGCATTGCGAATAGTAGGCATCCTCGGTTGACATTCCATTCTATCCCCTTTTCTACCACCTTGGTGGAATCCCTATGCTGTCAGCTCCAAAGTCTGTGCCCGAGTGCCCAACCTATCCACTCTACACACTTTGGTTACTTTCGGGGCCTCTACACTCTATCACGCTGTGTAACCGACTATATCCATTTTAACAAAGCAAATTTGTGGCTTCAGAGTGGTGCATTCTCCTAACTATATTTTACCTGGTTTCCTGATATTGTCGCATGTTGCATTGTTTCCTGTTTCATTTACTTTCAAGGATTATTTCATTTGTTTAATCATTTTCAAGTATCACGTTGCATTTTCATTTCCATTTCGAGATATATGTTGCAAAAGGCTATATAGATGCTGATTTAAGTCCCTGTCTGATTGACCAGACCATTTAGGGTGCTCCGTATACGCATGCACTCCCAGCATGGCCCTCCCATGGATACGGGGTCAAGACTATTATGCTCGCTGACCCCTTGGTGTTTTCCAGTCGTCGACATTTTCGGTCGCTACAGTTTTTTGGCACTAGAAGGAGGGGCTTTTGGTGCCTTTTCTGCATGTCACCATAGTTATGTGAGTGTTATGCATCCTGATATGCATAAGTGTAGATGTGACACCCTTCCACGGTTGTTTACGCTTTATCGGTCGCCTCGATGGTTCTTTGGGAGCCCCACAGAACACAAAGCCTTTGGTTGCCTTCCAACTAGTTTCTTTATGGTAGTCTTACATGCATCCCATACCCCATCGTGCATGGTACAGGGCAGTCACCACGACGGTTCCCCTAGAGCCCCGTGAGACATAAAGCCTACTTGTATGCTAGTTAGCTTGCCTACCTCATAGTCTTGCATGCGTTCCACACCCCATATCGTGTGGTATAGAGCGGTTGCTTCAATGGTCCTTCAACGATCTTGCAAGACCTAAAGCCTTCACTAGTTAGCTCGCCCATCTTACGGTAGTTTTGCATGCATTCTGTACCCCATCCCATGTGGTGCAGAGTGGTCGCTTCAATGGTCCCTCGGGGGATCCTGCGAGATGTAAAGCCTTTGTGGTTGCTAGCTAGCTTTCCAGTCTTATGGTAGTTTTACATGCATTCTATACCCCATCCCATGTGGTTCAGAGCTGTCGCTTCGACGATTCCTCGAGAATCTAGCAAAACATAAAGCCTTCTTTTTGCTGTTCTCCGATTTCCTTGCTCATCAGCATTCTTTTACATAACTTTTGCACCTTTTTTGCATAACTTTTTGCATAGCTGCCTGCATAACTACTCACTTAACAATAGCATTTGCAACTACTACTACCAAAACTTTCAATGTGGAAGTTCCCTTTAACGTTGAAGCTCCTGTTACGGTTTAAGGCACTACTGGTGCAAGACAATCATTAAATCCAATGAATGAAACTCATCGATATCTCAGAATCCAAAACTGAGGGACTGAGGGATTAGGCTAGCAACACGAGCATTATAATTTTCTTTGCGCATTAGATAAAAGGATGATTAGTATAGGTATCACATGATTGATACTATGCAGACTAAGTAGCTTTGATATAGCTGAAAATTTGTTTGCTTATAGAATAGAGTAAGAAAGAGTTAAATCTTTTCATAAAAGTATAGCTTTCTATTAAGCTTCCAAAATGAATATTGTAAAATTTATACTAAATTTTAGTTTGAAACAAACATTTCTCTACAATTAGTGAGTTTATTTGGAGGTATCCAGACCTTGGGGTTTCCAAAAACTCCCAGATACCTAAACTTGAGTGTTTGAAATAACATCTCAACCTTGTGATTATCATCATAAGGAGGAGATAGCCATTGGCATTAAGAAAAAAAAATTTCCCACTAGTAGTTTCTTATTACTAGGGAAGGAACAAAGAAATAGTGATAGTCCTAATTTTCCATCAATAGAATGAATGATTAGGGACTTAGGTGAAAGTAGAAATGACATTACTAAGATTCTTGAAGAAAGAGATTTCTACGCCTTCATGGCCATGGGTAGGGATGAACAAGAGATTGTCTTAGACTACAACATTGTGGAAAGTCAAGTGTATCTAGATAATGGGTTAAACATGAGAAAAGTTTATGTAGGCATAGGTTCAACCACTATTTTAACTTTGTTATGAGAAATTATAAGATCAGTTTCAATGATATACAGATCAATTTAGATAACTAATCATCTTAAAAGTACATTTCTCTTCCCATCACCTCTTCAATCTTTTCTCTTCCTTTCTTTTCTTCTTTTTTCCACAATTTTCTTCTTTTTATTAACATTTCATTTTTATCACACACACACACACACACATATATTATAGGAAGAGGATTTTTGATGAAGCATGGGAATCATGGGAATAATTAGAGTGCCAAATCACCACGTGGAGTCTTTGACTTGCATGAACATGAGAATTCATCATCCACCACATGGTACATACAAGTTCATAAAGTTACAAATCTCCTCTAACTAGGATGGCTAGGCAAGACACCATGTGCGCCTTGATCTAATCACATTGATTAGACCCATATAGTGATCATAAGGATCCTTGATGACACATCCTTTCCATACGAGTGACTAGAAAATCTTCCACAATTTTTAAGCTCACACACTAATATGTGGATCTGCCACTTGTCCATGCTTCTAGTAGCATTAGCTTTAAAAAATTACAATGTGATTTCCTACTCCCTATTGAATCTAAGCTTGGTTTACCGATGATGCATAGAAGAATAGTGGGTTGATGAATATTGTTACATGGGCACTCTATTGATTAAAGCTCCACGTTGGATCCATTTGACACTTTCACATCATCATCACATATGTAGCTCACCCATCCATCATTAGCTTACTAAATGAACATTCATAAAGCTTTTGAACTATTTTTCCAACATACACAAATAAAAATACTCCAAAATAAAATCTCACAATTGGTTATTCATTAACTTTAAAAACTATATAAATTCTAACTAAGCACATCAATTGTTATTAATGGCATAATTAGTAATAGTAAGAAAATAAAATCTTAATATGTTATGAAGGATTTCTTTGCCATGACTAATCCATGTCTATCACTTGAATAGTCTCTTAGTGTTAAACTAGATATTAAGCATGCTCAAAGGTGAAAGATATTCATTAGAGTATACTAGGTACTACCTCGAAGATGCTATATCTGGCTCATGTAAATGGCCTATGGCCATAGTGCAGTAAGACTAGGAAGGATCATAAGATATTCTCTTGTAGTGCATCATTCCAATCTCATCCCTTCTACCAATTTCAAGGTAATTGTGCTTAACTAGGCTCTTCCCATTATAACAAGAATATCCTCTTTCATCATATCTTCTAATTTAAGCATCAAGATATAGACAAACTATAAAAAAAGTGATTGCATTACATACCTATTCCATGGGTTATGAATATAATTGGTTTGCTAGCTTGAGTAGAATGTTAGTATTCCTAAGAGAAGGAAGTTCCTAATCAAGGCATTGTTGGAATGAAAGGAGATTGGGTATGGAACTAGAGTCACAGAGAATTAGGAAATAACCCTTTTTTCAATTTAAATCTCCATCATAGAACTTCTAGGATCTGGTCTCTTTGTGAGTAAACATCATTCATTAACTACCCATGTTATCACCATAGACATAGGAATGGTAATAACATCAAAATTAGGTACCATTGTATTATCCCCACTAGACATAATAATGAAACTCATTCTCAAATTAGGTATTGCTATCAAGTTATGATCAAGGATGTTCATCAAGACCTTATGAGTATGGGTTCTATTTTAGCTTGAATGATTTTCCTCTTTTCAAGGTGAAGAGAAGGATATAGACTCAATCCTATGATTCTCATGTTTATGTTTATAGTAAAATTTCCTACTATGAGACCTTGGACTTCCCTCCACAACCAAATTAATAGATGACCAGTAATATTTCCTAGATGCATGGATAGAAGCAAGATTAATTCCATAGCTAATATTAAATAATTTGGCCCACCTTGTTTATGATTAACTAAGTATCCCACCTTGCATGGGACCAAGAAGTAGAAGCTACTATTGTTGTTGCTACTAGGAATCTTGGTTGGTTTAATTGTTGGAAATAGGTAAGTACCATTGAGGTTTGATAGGTACCTACCTATGCATCATAGAACTAGGGTTTAGAAAAACATATCATTTGTTTTTTCATTGGAGTGGGAAGATTTCATGAAGAAACATCCCAAGGATTTAGATTTTTCCACTACTAGTACTACTGCATGGGTTGTGGATAAGTACCACTGGGATAGTATGAATAGATAGGATATGTTATCATCCTTGTTCGCCTCTTAATGAATCTAGGATTCAAAGGTATCCTAGATTGGCCCTTCTTAGCAATCATGTGAGCCATAATTATGAAGCACTAAGAATTATGAGAGTCTTCATAGTACTCATAGGGTTCCTTATAATTAGAGGAGGTTAAGGAAGTTTCATTTGAATATTCTTGAATGCTCTTGGATTAAGAGAAATTTCCTTAATTCTTATCATCGTAACTCTTTCTTTGTTCATATGATGCAACTACTTTGGTTCTAGCTTCAACCACCTTACCTTCAATGTCCTTAACAATAGTGATCATCTTCTTGTTCATCGCATCACATACTCAGTCAACATGGTGGGCCAAGTTTGTTAAGACTTTATTTGTTCTAACTTGATCTTGTGCTAGAGCCTCCACTATAGTAGGAGTTTTGGTAGTACTATTCTTAACCTCTTATCTACATGATGAATCATGATTATACTCCTTGGCTAATTGTCACTTCCACCATTCACCTTCCATGCTAGCAATGTTATTTAAAAGTGTTTTGATTTAGGAAATGGAACTTTTATACACTTGGTTCATCACATACATATCCATAAACTCTCTTGTTTTCTTCCTTAGCCCTTCTACAATATGCATCAACTACTTTCATTGGATAAAACCATGGTTTGGATACCAATGAGCATTTTTCATGTACCTCTCCATTGCGATTTCAAGAGGCTCATGGGCTCCTTGTTTCCATCTTGTCATCTTCTTATACATATTAGAGATTTAGACATAGGTTTAAAATTTTTTGTATAATATTTTGATCATATCAACCCATATTTTAATTGATCAAGGAGGAAAAAATTTATGCCAAGTTTCTTCATGTTAAATGAAGGTGCGAGGAACTAACCATAACTTCTATCAATCACTTACAATTCCTTGGAGATAGCAAGCATTGTTAAACTCTTACACATGGAGTTGGAAATTATCGCTAGTATATCCTCTATATGTTGGAACATTGACCATGCTAATTTGTTTGATTCTACTATTGTGAAGATGCTTCCTTGAAATATATACAACTTTCATTAGCTCATGAAAGTCACCCTAGTTAAACAAAGGGGAATCATCATTACCACCAATAGGTCTAGACAAATGAAAATGTTAGAACTTGAAAAGAAGATCATCATGTTGAGTTACATTTGAGGTAAATATAGCTAGCCATGAGCCTTGATGGAATTTCTTATCTATTTTAGCCTCTTTCTTCCCATTTGAATAATTAGATAAAAATTTGTGGCTAGCCTCTTCTTATCCTAGCTAATCTTGAAGATCCTGCATGTACAAGGGCTCATAATCATTAAACATAGGGTCAATGTACACTGCACACTCATCCTCTAGCCCCATACTAATCAAGGTAGCAATGAGATCATTAGGTGTAATCATAACTAGATCCCTAACAAATCAACCATGAGAATCTTTCTACCTTCCTTGCTTATCTTGATGATAAGCCAACGCAACCAATGAAAGGGTCTTATATTTTAAATGCTCAAAGGTAATAAAATTTCTTCTTCCTTTTGGTGCATCACTAGAGGTTTTAAATGGGCTCTTAACACTATCTACCATTTCATTGGCTTTCACAACAAACTACACAAACATAACTAAAACATAAATTTGATTTGAATAAAAGTTAAATTAAGAATGTACAGGTATTTATAAACAATTCATCAATGCCCTCACTAGCAATGACACCAATGATATAAGTCCCATCAATTTTGAACAAATGGAATATATCATACAAATTATAATGCAATCCATTTGTAAGCTTCAAGGACGATGTTAAGTAGATTGCCAAGAACACTCATGTATATCGTTGCATTCAATAAATATAAAAGCTATTATAATACATATGATACAATTGGAAACCCATGTTTCCATGGGGTAAGGTCAAGAAATTATTTATAATTTTATGTTTTATAATTTTTATTGGTTTTACCTTTATGATAAATAAAAAAATAATAATAAACACATACATTGCAATTCCACCTAGGGATAAGCATACTCCTCATGTTGCAATTCCTCAAGGTATAGGTGCAACACCACACACAAAATGTAATAAAATTACTCTTAGTTATAACCTTGATGGTTCAATACCATTTTGTGAAGTTATGACCTCCTTGGCTATCTTTGAATTATTGTGGCTTATGAAAAAAAGAAAACAAGTAAATATTTTTATGCTTTTAAGATTTTAAAATGTTTTTGGTATTTTAATATCTAAGATATCGAGGGTGTAAAAATGGAAAAAATCATAAGATTTATTCACTATGCAAACACTAGACTTCATATTATCCAAATGGTTCTAGGCTACATATGCATGGTATCACTCTAATACAGGCTAGTCACACTTGTGAAAGCGATAACTTAAAACACACACAAAACAGGAAAGGAATCACTTTTCCAAGGAAAAAAGAGTTATTTACACAAATAAAGATGCCAAAATCCCAAAGAAAATGATTAGAAATAAGTTTTCTTCATATGGAGCTCGTCTTTAGTATTTATAGTTCTCGCAACATAATGGCAAGAATTTGCTAGTGTCCAAGCATCAATAGAGGTTTGTCACCACAACATGGATAACCCATAATTTACTAGAGATGGCAAAGGAGGAAAAGTACCCAAACCAAGACATCAAAGGGGGGTGTGTTAGTGCCCCTATTATGATGCAAGGAGTGAGCTGGCATAGGAAAGACAAGATATGCCTAGCACCATACTTTATACTTATTCTCCTAGATGAATGTTGGGAGGCCTAGGAACATGTTGGAGCCTTCTAAGGATCTTCAATCAAGGTGAGAAACTTCTTGAGAAGAATAAAACATGTTTCAAACCTACAAGTGTAAACTAGAAGGCAAGGATGCATGCCTAGGATATAAAAACCTTAACCATGCATATGAAAATCATAAATACTAGGTGCATGAAATACATTCCAAATCTAGGGCTAACAGTTGATTAACAAGATACCACTAGATGAATCATCAATAATAGATGCTATCTTTCATTTGCAAATGATCTTGCAAGCATATTGTATGTTGTAACTTTCAAACATACACTAATTGATGGAAATTTTTTTTTTCAAAAAAACCCATCCTTAGAAAAAAAAAGGTGTAGAACTTTTGTTCTTCATCCAGAAGGCATGAAAAATTGGGTTTTTAAATCTTGTTCTTCGTCCAGAAGTCATGAAATTTTTTACTCAAAGAACTTTTTACTTGTAAACTAATAAGATTCTCTTGGCCAATTTATAGATATATATTATAAATATGTAACTAAGCTAGTGATCGCCAGTCGTCTGCTGCAACGATGATTTAAACATAACAGATAAAAATATTATACGAGTTTTGTACCTTATTTTTCCTAAGGAATATTAATTGTAATCTGCTGATTGTTTTGTTTCAAATTGACCCTATTTGCTTACAGCATTACATTAATGATGTTTTCAACTTTTTTTGAAAATGTGTTGAGGCTTAGTAACCATCCAACAAATCCTTTGTAATTTCTTGGATGTAATTAAAATTTCCAATTTTCAGTTTTCAATACTAAATGGAAGAAGAGAAGATTATATAAACCTTTTGCTACAATATTATATTTTTGTCTCAAATATTGAGTGTAAGGGAAACTAAAAAAGAACATATGGCTCATCCTTAAGATCTCTTAAACGGCATAGCCTACATGTTTTTTTTTTTNAAAAAAGAACATATGGCTCATCCTTAAGATCTCTTAAACGGCATAGCCTACATGTTTTTTTTTTGTTCTCTAAGATAAATTTTTCTCTATGAATTTCCTTTAGAACCCGTGGTTGAACAACTTATGAATGTGTTTTCGATTTCTTTGTATCTCTTCCAATGAAATATTTAAGTCTCTAATCCTTGTATCCCATCTCTAGTCTTGTGTCTTTAAGAACTGCTTTAGATTGTTTTAGATAGCTTTAGCTTTAATTCATCAATTTTATACCCTTTGAATAACCTCTTATTTTTTAGCACTAAGACCTGGTCTTCAAATGGTACATCCATACTATTAATTTTTACACAAACCCGAAGGCAAACAATATTACAAGATAAAGAAGGAGGAGGAGGCAACCATGTGAAAAAGGCTTAAAAACAGGAAAAAAAAAATAGAAGGCAAAAATAGCACAGCAAAATATGCGCCATATCATTCATATGCGTCTAAGATTTTGTTTCTTGTCTGCGCTGTACCAAACAATACTGTCGCTGAAAAAAACAGCAAACACAGAAAAAAAGTGAACAAAGAATCAGAAAGCAAAAAAATGCCAAACAAACAAACACAACACTGATCCGGAGTACACAACAGAATCAGAGTTCAGTGTTGCTTCAGTTCATCGTCCTTGGCTGACAAATGTTCCCTGTTTTTGAAGAAATTTGCTCAATCCCTAACCCTCTAAGGCCTTTTTCTTCATACAAATATGGTATATCTCATAATACATGAAATGTAAACATCACATCTAAATAAAAGCTACTACTATATTATACTTAACATCAAAGTAAACATTGATAGTGGAGCAAGGAGCACATATTCACACTATTTCTAACATATTGAACGTAACATTAGTATAATGATCATTCAAAAACATTGCTCCTAAGCTTGAATACCGCAACACACGCAACGCCACCACCAACTTCAAGAAAATTTAAAGTACACCTTATGCAACTAAATGGTCATTGAAAGTACATTTATAAAATTCTAATTTATGATTATAACATATTTCTATGTGCCCTTCGTTTTAGCCGCAGCGGGAATCAATCCCTCGCAGGCAGGCGTTAAGCAGAAATGTAATGTTTTTTAAAACATATATTACGCCACCTGCTACAGAGAATCATCAGCCTGGCACGGGATATGGACCCGTATTTAAAAGGCATCTTAACACATGGCCAGCACTTTAGAAAAAAACACAGCAGCGCGACAATATTCAATCCAGGCACGAAATTATTTAAATATTCGATGAAGATGCCTTTTCATTTCTTAGGTTACTACAGAGTGCAGAAATTACCAGATTAAATGGCTGCCACATGATGAATTAAAAGCTATGGCCTTTCAAATTTACTCTTCTTTGAAATATGAATCCCTCCCTCAAATTGATTTGAACTCCAATCTTTGAACGTAAGATCCCACTCCACTCACATCTCATCTGTAACAACTATTGGCAAGTCATCGGAATCATTTACGCGCTTCCTCTGCGAATCGTTTACTGGCTTCCTTGGCTGAATAATATCTTTAAAGTATTTGGTCAATAGCATCATAAGAGTTTAGAATGAATGTTTATTAAGATTCCACACTCTGCAGGAGTATATGGTTGGACTTTAAAAATAAATTAGAATAGTAAATAGAATATTTCATAAAAGGAATATGACATATTTCATCAATATGAAAGAAGCATCAGAAAACAGCAATCAAAAGGAACAGGTTAAATGTGCTTGTGAATTTGCTTTCTCCCAACCACTACTTGGAAATGCCTCCCAACAACTTTCTAGAATCAAGTTACGGGTTTCACAACGTCATAGCATTTGCACAGTTGAAAAGTAAAATGGAATGCGACCTGTTTAGGCGCCCTGTCTGACCAACAATGCCATATATCAAACGTAGCATTGAATTCCAACAAATTTTAAGCCAGGCACAGCAAGAGCACTCGAAATTGAAAGCAGTAGAGCATAATATTCAACTCTATAAGTTCTTCAGGCAAGTAGACATGGATGATGTTTTTATGTTTTACCTTAATCATTTTGGCGGTTCAAAAACATTTTCGGCATCCCCCGAATTTCTATTGGAGTCCCATTTTTTTCCCTATGTTAGTCCAAAAAATTTCCACCTTAACAATCTCGGCAGAGCTAAAATTTTAAGAATTTCATGCATATAAAGGCTTTTATGAGGGCTTTTTCTTCAGCCAATCAAAGAGGCTTCCAAAGGCTTTTGTTTTTTGAAAAAGTGATACAGTTCAAAATATTTTAATATTCTGTTTATTGATATTTCTAAAGTTTAAAAGTTCTTTTGTCTGTAATTAATACGCTAGCCGGCAGGCAATGACGGTTCGAGGCCTCTCGGCAGCATTCGGATGGTATTTTGTAACATCTTTTCGGCAGCATTCGGATGGTGTTTTGTAACATCTTTTTGGTAGCATTCGGTTGGAAAGGTGGTCCTTAATAGACAGCATAGCTAACATAATAGTTTCCGCCTAGTTAACATAATACCTTCGGACTACATCAGCGAAACAGAATATTTACCAACCCTCTCTTGGGATTAAACCAATGACTTGCACATAATAATTTATTTAATCAGCTTTACTTTCAACTTTCCTGAAGTTATATATTTAATTAGAAAAATAATATAATAAAGTCTTATTACATAGGGCACTTCTTGTTTTTGGCCATGAATATGGAGATAGAGAGATATGTGTGTTAGGGCGTGGTGCTTCGAAGGCAGCACATGGGTGAGGAAGTGTTGTGGTCGTGGTCGCAGCAGATCTGTGGATTTCAACCATGGATCTGGAATTTTAGGCCCTCATGGCCCTTTGCGTTCTGGATTTGGGTGATCCACCCACTTCCCACCCTCTGCACATCCCCCTTAGCCTCCGCCTCTTGTTTGGCGCCCCCATCCGTACTCCAATCATGTTCTGCGTCCCCATCTACGCGTCGTTTCTATTTTTGGCCACAATGCTGAATGTGCTTCTGCATCGAACTCAAGCCCTACTCCTTCTGCTGCTCCGTTGTTTTCTATTTCTATTTTGCAACGGACGTAACCTTTCATAATACAACATAACCTTCATAACAAGTTAGCGTTATGCACAAAGTTGGCATTACCAGAATGGCCTATCACAAAAGTCACCTTTCATAACACGTAAGCGTTATGTACAAAGTTGGCGTTACTAAAATAGCTTGTCAGAAAAGAAAAATTAATGTTAATCAGCATGGACAAAATTAGCGTTACCGAATTATGACTCGTAATGGCATCTTGACCAAACAAACTAGTAACCTCTTGCTTAATAGGACAATGAGTTAGCCATTATAGCCAATGTGAATCTCCATTAAAATTTCATTCAACGTAATGTTAAGTAATAAATTTCTTATTTGAATGTATGCCTCATGGGTAAATAATGTTAAAAAAATGTTTCAAGTGCCAATAATCATTCATAATGGCGTATCAAAAGTTGGATGTTCTAACAAACCAAATAATGCCTTACTAACTAACATTAGATTTACTTTTATGCCATTATCATATTATGGACTAACTCATTAAGGTTAATAGATGAATTGTTGATTACATTCTAAGGTTGGTTGTTAAATATTTCCTTGAATACATATTATTATTATGTAATTTCTAGATTTATATCCAATAACCTTATACCAAATATAGTTAAATTTATAATGATATGCAACTTTAACATAAATGAAGGATCTAATACTTCTAACATATATTCTAATATAATGATGTATTCAAAATTCCATCAATTAAATATGATTCCTTTAAGAATTATTCATTATATATCTTGCACAATATTAAATACAACAATTATTTCTTGGATGTTAGAATCTGAAATAACTGAAACATAGTTATGCCATAACATAGTTTAATTAGAACTTGATAACTATTCATTTTCCATCAAAACGCAACCTATAACTAGGAGCTTTCAAATGAAGATTCTAAAACTAGTAAAGCCACATGTGTCTAATCCCTTGGATCATACCTCTAACTTTTACATCAAAAGCTCCATTTTCTAAGTGTATTACCAATGTTTTCTAAGAAAATCATCCTAAAAATTAATGAAATTTACAAGCCTAAATATAAGAATTGAACCAACAACCTTCGTATGAAATTTTGAAATGAATAAAAATTTCTAACCATCAATTCCTTTGACATTTCATTGATGCCTCTCTACTAAGCATTTGTCATCCACCCATTCTTTAAACTTAAGCATCTATCACCACTATTCTAGCACACTACCTCCATTATCCCAGCATACCACCATTCATTGCAATCATCATCATTTATCAAAGTCATCTCTATTGTCATTCTATTAATGTTCATTATTTATTTTGTGGTAGTGATAAGCTACCTATTCTTTTCTATG
>MNCI01038291.1:17283-27874 GCA_015680685.1 Gnetum montanum | reverse complement strand
CCTTTTCCACAGGACGTCGCAGCCTATAAATACCCCAGTTGACAAAGGTACAGAGGTTGGCAAATCAAAGAAGCAAAGGCATTTTTCTGAGCACTAGAGCACTTATCACTTTTGAGCAGAGGTACAGAGAGGAGCGCCTTGGAAATTGTTGATAGCATCACCTTATGGCAGAAATAGAGCACAGATCGCTTCGAGCACTGGTGATAGGAGTAATCGTTCTGCTGGGGAAGACTCTATTGGTCAAAAACAGTTGATCGATAAATGTCAGAGCTTGACCTTCCTTACATCCCGGCTTTAGCCCACGAGGTAGATCAGACCTCTGTTTGGACAGTTTTCTTGTTGTTTTGTGCTTGCTTTACATCCTGTAATTGGGGTCTCCCTAGTGTAATGAGATATATAAAATATACATCTTTCATGTCAAAGCGTAGATCTTGAAACTACGTGTTTCTCTTATGTTAACCTCTTCTTATCGTGTTTAGCGTTATCATCGTTGCAATTTGTCTACGTCATTTTCCCCTCATTTGGCAATTCCTCGAATCATATCGTTCCACGAGATATTCATCGGTTTACTGATTAGTAAGTCCCTATCTGATCGACAAGACCATTCAGGGAGCCGTAGATTCATTTTTCCAGCATAGCCCTCGCACGGATCCGTGGTTAGAACTGTGTACACAAAATTTGTTCGGTATTTTCCAACTGCCGATGTTTTCCGTTGTTACAGTTTTCTGGCGCTAGAAGGAGGGCTTGAGGGCTCTGATCCGAATATTTTGGGTAGCCCTGTTAGCAATCCATACCCTAAACTGGAGGCGTAATACCTCTAAGGAAGTTTACGGCAAATCGTGTGGTGTAGATCAGTCGCAAGGACGATTTCTTTGGAATCCTACAGGGTAGAAAGCCTATTTGTGTTTTTTTTGCCAGCCATTTCTTAGATCCAATTACTAGTTATCGCTAATCTCATTGCTCAATGGATTCCTTGTACACGACCACAACCATCATGATCCCTGCCGATTTGGGTGCCACATCTGTGAACCCTACCGTGATTACCAGACCAGCTCCTAGCACAACAGGATCTCAAGGGTCATTGCGCCGATCATTGAGACTTTAGGGAAAAGAGCCCGTCTTCATGGTCATAACCCCTGAAGAATATAACTTTATATGTGTTAAGATCCACACGAGGCTGGCTCTTAGCCGAGCCAAAGTCGAAGCGAAACGAAAATTTGAGGTGGTCCACCAAGGGGGCCATGATTTTAAGCCAACAACTTATGACATAATTCCCTTGACCGAACACTAACATGAACTCATTACATAGTTGGTCATGGCCAAGGGTCAGGCTGCACAAGCTGTGGTGGAACCCCAGAGTGGGGAGGAGGAAGAGGATGAATTCACAGCCCAGTCGAAACATTCGTTCCATACCCTGAGCCCCCACACGTACGTAAATCCCTTGTTTCCTTTCAACGGAGAGGCCGCTCCTCTTGACTCAGCCATAACCACACATATGCATGTCCCCATCATTCTGCAAGCCACTGTGCAGCCATCTGGGCTGCCAGTGCAAGGGGCCTACAATAATATGGGGGCGGTTGCATCATCACGAGTTCTCAGCATTCCGACGGTGGTCCCGGCGACCACCGCGCCCCATTTCATCCCTCAGATACAACCTCACGCCATGTCAACAACTCGCCCAGTGCAAATTTTACCACCCCCGTCCCCTCCTACTCAACAGATCACCATAGCTGTTCAGCCATAGACATACATCCAACAGCCTACCCCAAGTCAGTGGCCCAACCCTGCGGTGCAACACAATCAGCCTGCGTTGTATGGTGTGCAACCCTCCATCGCACCTACAACGCAAGCTCCACAGGTGGTCCCATAGTATATCTATCCCTATCTTACGCAACCGATGGCGGCTAACCCCGCTTCACAAACTAGTGGGTGGTGGTCTTCACAGGCCCCTCCGCCTGCAGGGATCCCCACCCCACAAGTAGCCAGTCAACCTCTCCTATCGTTTCCGTTCCCTAGCACCGCCCTCCTGGTCCAACCTCCTATGCCTTCTGCACAGATACCTCCATCAACTGGTCTGGACCAAGCTTTCCAGCTTATACAGACTCTCACCAAGGAGGTTCGACACCTCAAAGTCACTAGTTCTGATACTATTCAGATCACGGACTTTTACCAGGATGATCCAATTAGTTCAGCGGTCCCTATGCTGTCATTGCCGCTAGGGATGTCTCTGCCTTATTTTACCAAGTACAATGGGGAGGGAGATCCCAACACTCACTTGGTCATGTTTAGGTCTGAGTCCTTGTTGTTGCAATAGTGGCCACACACCATCATCTGAGTCTTTGCAATGTCTTTAACAGGGAAAACTTTGGATTGGTACCGAGCTCTCCCACGCTCTTCCATCTGAGCCTTGGAAGAGCTGCTGACCCAATTTGTGACCTGCTTCAAATACAACTTGAAATCGGAAGTCACATTGGATCAGCTCATGGGGGTGAAACAAGACCTACTCGAGCCCGTCCAAAAGTTCATACAACGCTGGAATGCTACCTTGAATGAGATCCGCAAGCCGATCGCGGACTCACATCTGCTGGCTATATTCAAGGGGGCAGTCAACGACTTTATTAAGTCAAAGCTATATTATCTTTCCTCCAACTCTTTACACTAGGCCTTCGCTCAAACTAGAAGCATCCAAGATGTTGTGGAGGCCAGTAAGGACCCGGCGTATGTAGCCTATAGGAACGCGCATAACAAGAGCAAAGACAAGGGTAAAGCAGCGACAATGACAGTAGCTACGATGACTGAAGGTACAAAGACTAAGAACAAGAAGGCACCCACAGCACCTCCTGAAACCACAGCTGGTGCCGGCACCAGCCAAGACACAACTGCCCCTGAAAAGGCCCCTCAGCCTAAGCCAAACTTTGAACGAAAGGATCGCTCAAAGTACACGGCATTACCTGTAAAGCATTCTGAACTGCTGAAAAAACTATTAGGGGCAGGGCACATTCAACCTAAGAAGGTGTCTGAGGAGGCTCTGAAGCATCACAGATGTCATTGTGAACTGCTGAAGAACTCTTCTTTAGCCTTACCTAATGAACCACCAGTTCTAAGATCTTCCAGGCTAGACCGTTTCTGTGACTACCACCAGCTGTGTGGTCACGATACGGATTACTGTTGCGCATTGAAAGACAACATTCAACGTATGCTGGATGATGGTTCGCTCAAGTTAGATAGCAGTAACCCGACGCGTCCTGAAAACCAAACATTGCACGTGTATAAGGACCCGTTGAACACAAACGATAATCCTTATACAATCACTGTGGTAAGTACAAATAGTGAGAGGAGGGAATCGCCAAAACAACCTTTTGTTTTGCGTGTCCCTACTAGCTCGCAAAGGGGGCCAGCTATTTCATCGGTAGCCAGTGGGGTCTCGAGGCCTCCCTTCATCATGTGGGCACCTTCTTGGATACACTCTCAGTCATGCAGTGACAGTCAAGCCGCGGCCTCGTCCGTGCCCATGCCTGGGGCGCCCTTCATTATCAGGGTGCCAAAACCACAGGTTGCTCCCCTCACGCAGGGGCAGACCTCCAACCAAAAGCGTCAACCATCACCTCTCAAAAAAAAGGGAGAGGACACATCAGTTAGCGCAACAAAAGACCATTCTACGCTCGGCTTCCCTAAGCCTAAGCCCCTGGCCTCTATGCCTTTGCTTGTACCTTAGGGGCAAGATAAAGGTGCAGAAACGCAACCGCCTTCTCTGGGAAAGAAAAAGAGCAACCGTTTAACTAACATCGTTCCACCTCGAGAGATTCGTCTCTTGGGCCGAATGGAAGAAGATAAGGGGGAAAAAAAACCTAGCCAGGAGAAGGACCTCCTCGATGCATTTACACAAGTTAAACAGGCTCTCAAGCAAAAAAACACAATGTTGAGCCTTTATGACCTGCTTATGACATCTCGAGAACACCATGAGGCTATGGTTCACATGCTGACATCCATATCAGTGGATGAAAGCTTGCCAGCGGAGGAGGAAGCGATACATGCTGTCATGTTTTCTTCCAAAGCTGTGCAACCTACGCCTACCTCACTAACCTTCCACGATGAGTCTATCAAAGATGATCCTGGGAAAGGTCAGGTCACAACTGAACCTATGTTTATCACCATCTGGGTCGGTGAATACCAGATCCGGAGAGTGCACGTAGACGATGCTGCAGCTACCAACGTCATTCCCTATTCCATCGTGGATAGGTTGGGTCTGGTTGACCAGATCACGCCCACAACGACGGCTTGCGTAAAATCGTTCAACGGGGCATGGGTTCAAGTTAAGGGGACGGTGCGTATTGAGTTTGTGGAGGGGGATCAATTCCCAACAGAGGCCACTTTCTTAGTCGTTGAGGAGATGCCAGCGTTCAACCTGATCTTGGGGAGGTCTTGGTTAGCCTAGCTGAGGGCAGTTTCTTCACCAATACACCAAGAGATACATCTTCCCTATGCCGGAGGGGAGGTTGTGATACGCGGTGACGAAATCACCCCCAGGACCATCAATAACATTGAAGAAGAACGGGGTTTAGAGATAGAAACGACTGATGATCAAACCCATCTCCAAACCCCTCAACAAGCTGACAGCAATGATGACGATCTAGCTTGGGCCGACCTACCATTCCTAGATGGTAGCGTAGAGGAGTCAAACCATAAGTCTCCTCGCCCTTACGCAACGCTCAACATAAAGGCCATCAAGAGACAATTGCGTATCAATGGTTGAATGATGGTCCTTGCATACATTATCATGTCTTACCAAGTTATCATGGTTCCGACTTAGCAATTTTATTTCATGCATTTTCACATTACTTTGATTTTCAGTTCTTACGTTGGTCATTTATCTTCACACTGTTGTCTTTTTCGTACGCATGATATTCACGTTTCCTGATCACTTTAGCATAATTACGCAAAATACTATAGCAGTGTCATTTATGCTTGCTGTACTAATCTATGGCCCACAACGACCTTAAACTAGTTACACAGAATTGTATACTATGACTCTTTACGCTTGATCACGCAGTAGGCCTGCAACGGCCCTAAACTAGTCACCAGTTTACGCAGAATCATATGACGGCCCGCGATGGCCTTAAACTAGCCATCACATTCTATCATCATAACTTAGGAAAAATCCTTAATAATTATGCTCACTCTCTACAAAGCAAAACACAAAACTCAAAAAATACATAGTTGACATTTGAAACATCCACCAGGTCTTATAACACGTCTTCTCATTCATTCATAAAACAATACTCCACTTCACCCTCAAATAAAACTATGCGTAAATTACAATTACGCATTTCCTCTACTGCCACTGTCGCCCGTATCTCTCAAGTCCGAATCCAACCCTAATGGATCGTCCTCCAATGGGCCGTCATTTCTGGGAATCATTCTTTCACGAAGAATGTCCTCTTTATGAGGTCATTGTTCCGGCACCAGCTCCACGGGAGGGCGCTCTTCATCGTTGTGATCTTCTGCCTCTTCTTCTGCCTCCTCCTCTGCTTCTACTACTCCCTCTGCTGACTCCTCACCTGGCTCGTCTTCCCTATCCTCAGCTGGTACCTAAATATAGTAAGCACATTAGCTACACAAGACTTAACATCATAATTAGAAAATGCAAACTAAGTCGTGCATAAACTTACTTGCGACGGCCCTGCTTCCGCAGCAAAGGGAAGCTTGTCCAGGCCAGCCCACAGGTGCTCCATAATCTCTTCCTCCATTAGATCTGGTCATACATCCTCTCCCAAGGCAGCTTTGGCCTTCACTTTCCCTTTCTCCACGCTGCTCCAGCGTGGTGGGTCTGGGAAGAAAGTAGGGATTGTAGCCTAACCCCCAGGGAGAGTCATCGCCCTTTCCGGGGACGCACTTACAGTCACCTACTCCTCGAACTTCTTGAAGGCTTCGAAAGCTCCGATGATGTCCAGGAAGACTTCCAAGGACTGGGACCTGACAAAAAAATCGTGGTAGAGTTTCCGATAAGCAATGCTCTCCCGCTTGTACAAATGCTTATGGTCCTTCTCCTTCTGCCCCCACTCTTGCACGCTTGCACAATAATCCCTCCAGTCCTGGCTTTTCTGGGCTAGGAGTTCTATCTGCATCCGCTGTTCAACCAATGCCCGACTAGTTTGTACGCTATTTTTGATGGCGGTCCAATACTGGGAGTAATCAACAACAACGGTACGCCAGTCTTCATCCCCTGTCGCTCACGCCTGTAGGAAGTCGCACCGTGATTTTAAGTCTCTGACCTCTTTGGTCAGAGACTCAACCCTCTACTCTGACCTCTGCAACCTTTTCCATAGATTTTCATTTACGCCCCTACTTTTCCATAAGGAGCGTGTCGAGCGTAACGCACATTTACACAGTTCCTCATAAATGTGACATGGCATGGCTGCTTCATCAGATGGTGGCTCCACTATGTCCAGATCAATGGGCTCCGTGGGATCCCATCGCAGGCAAGCTCCTAACAGAAACAACCATCAAATATTGATGATACATTACCGCTATGTAATATCACAGACTTATTACGACCATAACGTACCAGCTCCAGGTTCGACATGCTCCAGGCGCTCGATCATGTCACTGACAACGCCTTCCATGAAGGTAAATTTGTTAGGGAATTCTCTCCACGCTCTACTCACAGCGACAGACGTGGATACATCCTCTTCTCCTATAGTGTAATTCTGTTAGAAACTTCATCTATTTACAGAATCCTGCAAATGTGCTAACACACACATTACCTCTATCGGTGACAGTGGCAACTTCTTCAGCATCTTCTGCCTCCTTTCCCTCTTCATGCA
This sequence comes from Gnetum montanum, assembly GCA_015680685.1. Classification (NCBI taxonomy): domain Eukaryota; kingdom Viridiplantae; phylum Streptophyta; class Gnetopsida; order Gnetales; family Gnetaceae; genus Gnetum; species Gnetum montanum. The sequence goes on along the minus strand of MNCI01038291.1, from coordinate 21,050 downwards.
CTTGAGTTTGTGTGTCGCTAGTTCCAGTAGCCGGGGCCTCCTCATGTACCCGGTCCTGTGCACGGCTCCCGCTAGTAGCTGGGACCTCCTCACGCATTAGAGCCTGCGCACGGCTCACGCTAACAGCTGGGGCCTCTTCTTCCAAAATTGAGGCCCCCTCCCCACGACGTAATACTACTGCCCCTGTTTCAAGGGTCAGTTCCTCTGTAATTCTCACTGGTCATATCTCAGCACCTTAGTATATCATTTCAAAACATCTAAACAAACATTGCGTAATACAATTCCTTCATGCTTACTAGGCGGAGGCTTACTCCACTGAACTTTGACCACCACAGTACGGCCTTTGTCACTCCCAGGGGCTTCGGCTATACGGAGCCTTTTACGCTAAGCTGCAGGTTCTACAATTTCTTCCGCCAGGCGTTTCCCTTGCGAGGCATCGTTGGTGTAAGTAGGCATTATCCCGCCTACGCTGTCGAGACCTCGCACTTGGGGAACCGCCAAACCCTTGATCATTATAGACAACGACTCCCTGATCCCTTCTGGTGGATCCTGCCCATGGGTAGTGTTGAGGATGTGGGCAATCCAAGGTCTGGACAGCTAGTCTCGGTCTTGCTGCACCCAGACCCCATTCCTTTGGATAACCAAAAACTCAGCAAACCACTAGAGGCAAGCTATGAAGAAGGCATAATGCACGTTGAAATGGGACTCAAGCTTCTTGCAAAGCTTGATCATCTCATTACACAATCCCTTAGCGAAATAGCTTGCCCAATTGAACTAGGTCCCCTCCTCCAGAACCTCTCGCATAATACAGGTCTGTTCTACAGAAAAGAACTTCCCTTACAAGAGAGTTTTGGGGCAAGTTCGGGCCCGAAAAAGGGGATAAAGTGTCTTGGCAACGCACATCTAGAATCTTTCGCAAGGAAACCCTTTAGTCTCCTTCGGGACCCTTACCCACTCCTTCAGCCAATCCTAGAAGGCAATGCTCCTCTTCACCTTCTCACTTATGGGAAGGCTGTCTGAGGGGACGCCAAATAGGTTTGCGAAGAGCTGAGCGTCAATGTCAAAGCTTACGCGTACGTTGTGTATGCGCGTGCAGAAACGCTCTACCTTTTCGTTGAAGGAGTTAACCAAGGTTAGCATTTCACTGGCGGGGACATCAGGAGTCACAGCTACAAACAGGTGCATTAGCCCTGCTGTTCGGATGTTAGTCGTCACCGCAATTGGGGCCGACGAGTGGCTGAGCCAGCGTTGTGCATCCTTGATGTTGCTGTAGCGGAAGAGGACAGTGTTCTCCTCGCAGCCGAAAATCGTAAGGGTAATCTCCCAAGATTCCCTAACTGAATAGCGTGAAACACAAGTCAAACCAAACACTATTACGCAATGTCCACAATTCACAACTATATTACGCAATATAACAGCCTCACCAGGTCCAAATGGCAAAGGAAATGGCGGAAGATTCCTCTGCATGTCCTCAACGATAAGGGGCGGATCTAAGGTCCAGTCATCGTGCAGCCACCCGAGTCTTTAGCAATTCTCAAAAGCCCCAGCATAGCGGGTGAGGTACTCACGCATGTCAAAGCCAATTTGCCCGATAACACTAGCGCACACGTTGCTAGTTGAGGTAAACGCCTTTATCTCCATTTCGGCCCATGACAACGCATCTCCATTTTCGACTAACCTGTTGTCATGGATAAAAAACCTATACCATACAATGTAGGCTTATCTTACATTTTGCACCTAAGCTTCTTTTACATTTCACGCTGATAACAGACATATAACGATAACAACAAAAAATAGATAGTTAATAAAATTCGCTTACCCGCCTACGTAGTACATCGTGCCTTGTGGGTTCTAGAAATAGGTCAAGACATGACGAGCCACGAACAACATGTTATACGCATGATAACAACTAAATCGAGCCATTTCCCAGATCTAGTTTAAGCTCCTTAAGCCTCGGGCGCTAAGTTCTCGGTCCTCAAGATGGCCCGTATCGATAGCCCTGTCTATCAAAAAGGCCAGAATCCCTTGCGCAGAACCCACCAGCAGGTGCTCCAAAAGGGCACCGGCAATGTCACCAGACAAATCAGACCAAACAATGATGTTGTAGTTGTGCAGCAAGAACTGTAGAAACTCCAGCGCACCCCATCAAAACCATATGGCCTTCCCTTGCAACCGCGTTTGCGGGGGAGGGACATTGGGGACGATGGGGTTTATACAACACAAAACCCCAACAATATCCAAAACAATTAGAACAGGCTTTAGGGAAACACTGTACAGAAAACCCAATACATACATTAATGCCTACATTTATATTTACATGACCAATACAGAAAACTTATAAAATACACCTAGTTATCTAGGCCGAAATCGCCCAAACCCTTGCAATAACGCAAGGTTCGTCCCTGACAACGGCGGTAGACGCAACCCCATCAAACCCTCGCATTAACCCAAGGTCCACAATTTGAAATCCACATTCACGCAAAAGATACCACAAAAAGTAGACATTGAAACAAACATAAGCATGTAAGGAATGACCTACCGATTCAAAGACGTAGGATCACGAACATCAACCAGCACCTGCGAAACACACTCCAGATTTTCCTACACCTCATCGATTTTGGCCAGTTTTGCATTCTTCCTTTTGATTTTTGGTGCCATTGCAACAGTTTCAGAATTGTTCATAGTTTAACACTTGCAAATCTTCACAAAATCACACGCTCTAATCCTCTTCTCTTCCTTCTCTCAGCAACAACTACGAATTCGAATTCACAACAGCCAATAGCCTATCATCATCAAAACTACTTACTTATATGCGAGGATCACCGACTGGATATCTGATTTCAGCGGGAATATCCTAAAACGGAACCTGAAAATCAAGATATTAATGCGGCTGATATCGCATGCACCATTATCCGAAATGATGTTAAACTACCACATCCTATCGCCTCGTAATCAGGTTGCATTAATTACAGCTTGTTTACAATTTTCAAAGTTCAGTTAGCCTTCCATGTTCGATGACATCACGTCACCTTTCTACTAATCATTTACGCACTTGACGATTTTGCAGGGCAGACGGCAAATGGATGCAACATTTTCAGCACCCCTAACTTTGACGGGCCCATACGGGAAGGTAGTTAGGCAATTTGACTCCATGCTAGTAGACGTTAACCCCCCTTTAGAAGACATAACCATAGCCGCATTGGAGACATCCCCAGAATGGCCAGAACAGTCGACGCACACGCTAGACCTGGAGGCTGGAGACATAACCGAAGATCCCCTCAGTGAGGTCTCTATCATTACGCATAGGGATGAAGCCAAAATGCTTAAAGTCAGTTCTTTATTAGACCAGAAAATGCACGATGCTATGAAACAGGTCCTGCAAGACAACATTACTGTCTTTGCATGGTCATACGAGGATATGCCTGGATTAGATTCCAGGCTAATCCAGCATAACATCATCTTAGACCTGCAGATTAAAGCAGTTAGGCAAAAGGCACGCAAAATCAAGCCAGAGATCGCGCTAGCTGTGCATGATGAAATCACCAAACTGTATCAGGCTGGTTTCATTCGTGTAGTCGATTACTCGGATTGGGTGTCTAACATTGTAGTTGTTCCAAAGAAGACCAGAAGCATACGCATCTACATAGACTTCCGGGATTTGAATAAGGCCACAATTAAAGATAACTTCCCATTGCCGAGTATCGACCAGCTAGTCGATATGACAGCTGGGCACGCGCTTCTATCCTTTATGGATGGTTTTTCAGGCT
>MNCI01038289.1:108666-176847 GCA_015680685.1 Gnetum montanum | reverse complement strand
ATGGACTAGTTGTGGCACCTAGATAGTTAGCCTTAGGTCGCAGTTCACTGTCTTCCCACCTAGACTAGTATTGCATATGTCACGTATGGTTTAGTCTAGATGAGGTGTATGATGTGTTCTAACCTAATGCTACTCCTGAAGGCAGTGGAAAATAATATTAACTAATATAAGCTAGGAGGAAAAGGGTAAGAAAATCTAATCTAGCCTAAGTGCGACGAGCAACCAATTCCTTGATCAACCGTACACATCTTGGACCTTGTGCATGACTGCCACTTGGACTACCAAGCGTAGATCCTAGGTACACCACTGGGATTACCAAGCGTAGATCCTAGGTACGCCATTGGGATTACCACTAGGAAGCATTTGAGTGATGTTATCCACTATCAAATCTTGTTCCATTGATGAATTCAGTACCTACATTGGAGCTACCTCCTCTTTTTTCTAGGATTATCCTTGAATGAAAAATCCAGCATTTCTTGCCATCCATTACCAATGTCATGAACCATTTTTTTCTTTGATCTTCCATACTTGATGCCTAGTCCAATCCTTTTCCTTATGGACCACCCAAGAGTAAGAGTTTTTTATCATTACGTTTTGAGCATACTTGAAAGGTGAATGAACTCTAGCATTATTATTTTATCAACCTTGTCGTGCCTCTTCATCACTCTATTTTGCGTTTATTCATGTTTGTTATTACTATCATCTTGCATCACTTGAGTCATTAACCTTGGCTTTTTTCTTATTGTCCCTTCCAACTTGCTAAAAGAAGACCACATGCTCCACCTCTAGCCTCGATGTGTCCATTAATCCTCCTTAGACTAGATTTGTAGCTTGAAAAAACTAGTTTGACCCTTGCTTTTTTACCATTGTTAGTGCACTTATCCATAGAGGCTCTTTCAATAGCTCTAGAATTCAGGCTAGTCTTTGGCATAATTGGAACTCATTCCTTCTTCTTATCATGTGTCAATTTCCTTGCCAACATCTTCCATGGGCATTGGGTTGAGATATGTTCCCACTTAGCACAAATCCTATAGATATTTAGGAAGTTATCATAAAATATTAACTAGAAAAATTCAAACACAAATCCATGCGACACCATCAGGGATCCTAGAAGGTATTCATGGATCAATCATAAAAAATTTTCAAAGATGTTAGCGATTTTTTACAAAATCCCCTTTAACCAAAATTCAATCAAAAGTCAAGAGAGGTGCATCTACATAGCTAACTGCCTCTTGATTTAGATGTTATCATCAATCTCCTTCTATGATGGAAAATGCTTAAGAATCCATTTTTCAACTTGCATGATGATTTGGCCAATCCTCCAAGCCATCATTAACTCCACTGCCTTTATATCTTTCTTCTTTACAAAAATAACAGAGGATGGACTTGTACCATGATCTCTAACCAAGCCTTAGCAATCCATGTGATGAGTGGCAAGGTGCTCCTATGCCCAACCATACGAATCACACAACATCCATGCATGATCCAATAAAATTCCATGGACTCTATAGTTTCTAGTGCACTAGTTCCCTAGGAAGTAAACTTTACATTGAGGATGTTTGTTGGCTTCCCAACTACACTTGTGAAGCTCAAGCATATGCTTTAAGTGTAATTGAGGCACATGATTTTTTTCATTTTATATTTTATGGTTTTAGTGCTTGAAATAAACAGGATGGAGAATAAAGTAATTTAATACCTACTTTTAATCTAATGAGCTAACTACTATTCAACTAGTCCTAACATAAGTATCCAGTCCCACTTATTGTACACATCTTGAACATGTATAACATTGCTAGGTTACCAAGTGTTAAGTGTTGCTGAGATTACCAAATGTCATACGCATGCTCGAAGTGGTCATACTTATGTGTTCACTTACTTACTATTTAGCTTATCTTGCTTAATTACTTAATTAGCTTAATTACTAGAAAATATTAAATAAATAACTGAAAATATTAAATGCATGAATGAAACATTTAAACTATCTAGAATGTTGCAAGGTTTATCAAGAAAATTGTATTTATTTCTGCACATACTATTATGCTCAGGTACAACAATGCTCGAATAAAGATTTGTATACTCAATGACTCCTACTGTGGGCACTCGAGAAAATATTCTAACTTTCAAATGTAAAAACTACAAGAGCTTCGCTACACTATGACTAATTGATGCTATAAATGCAACTAGTGAGTGCGTATTTATAAGCAAGAATAGATCCTACATCGACAGGGTTGCATTGATGGGGCTCAATCGATGATGCCTAGTTGATGCGACCAACTATGACTCATCATACCACCACAACTAGATGAAAATGTGTCCTCAAATTTCTTTACAAAATTGGGAAGGTATGGGATTATTGATTGACTCTAGACTTCAACAAATTGACTTGACAAAACTAAGTGCCTGAGTGTACAAATCAACACATTACAAAAAATTGTGATGTTCATGATACAAAATTGAACACCATGAGATGACTCTGCAAAATTGGATAGCTCATTCTCTAATGGCTGAATTTGGTTTAGAAGATCAAATAGTCCTAGGTGGTGGAGGTTCCTAAGGCTCTAAAGGGAACCTTTGCTGGCTTCAGGCATGTGTGATGTCTAAGGCTGCTATGGTTATCCTGCTATTGCTACAAAATTTGATAGGAGGCAAAAAGCATCCAGCAATACTTTCATTTTCTCCTCCTTACTCTTGAGCTTGTGCACAATCCATGTGACTTTACCAATGTGGGCTAGAATGGGCACATCCCAAGGATAGGGAATTGCTAGGAATAGATCCTTGGCATTGATGAACTAGGCATCAAATTATTTGCACTCGATGTCAAACACTTTGATTACATCTTTCATCTCATTGTAATTATTCATTATCTTGGCCAAGTTCTCAGCAATTAATCATTGATTAGTGAATTGTACCCTGAGAACTTCAAGTTCAATGTTTGCCATTTTGCTTGGTGTCTTTGAGGTGCTTGAACTTAGCCTCATACATCAAGTATGAATTGACCACCTACTTTTTGAGTTCTGACTGTGGCCATCTGGTAGTCAACATTGCTAGGTTTGCATAGCGGAGATTGGCCAGTTTCATATACTCTATCATTTCTTCAATTTGCAACTCCTTCAAGCAAATCTTTGCTCTATTATGGGTATCTATTCCATCAATGATGGGCTCACTCCTCTCTTCCTTGCTAGAGTTGTTGGAGGGTCTCATTTACTTTTTCCTTAGCCATTTGAATATGCTTCTCATTCACTTCTTTCAGTAGGCCAACTTGGTCTCTATAGTGCTTCTTGACTCCTTCAAATTTGAGAGCCTCGTTCTTCCAAGTAGCAATTTCAATGGTAGATTTCTAGCGTAAGGCTTAGACTTCCTCCATAGACATATTACGATTCTCCATAGTTAATTTCCTTAATTCCATGTTTACCCTGGTGAGCTTCTCCTATTGTTGATGAATGAATTTCTGCATCTACTATTTTTGTGCATCAACATTGTGTAGGCAATGATTTTCTATGGTTAGTGATTCGTTTTCTTGGCACATCTAAACCAAGTCTTGAAGTTGCTTATTTTAGTCATTCTTAAAGCTACTAAAAAGCTTCATCTCTAGTTATGGTTGGGCTGAGGAGTGCAGGATCAGCAAAATGGGCATGTAGTTCAACAACTTCCATTGCCAAGCATTGGTTTTATGCTTGAGTTGTTTCAGGTTTCCTTTCAAGATGATGCATTTGCCCTTTCCTTTTAGCAGTTTCGATCGGGTTTCAATAATGTTGTCCAAAAAATCAAAGATATCTAGAATTAGTTGCCTGATCCCACTAGTCAGTCTAGCAAGTCTTCATGCTAGGTTGCACTTAATCTTCCACTAACCATGCATGCAAACGTCTGCACATCTTGAAGTGTAGATACATCTAGTATAGATGCCACAAGTGTGTTAAGTGCTTTTTCAATTCGATCAGCAACTACTTCAGCAGGTAGTCTCCTGCCCTTGGTGCTGCATCACCAATACAATTGCCCCCTCATCCTCCTCTAAGTGAACTAAAAAGGAGGTGGCATTCCCAAAGATTCTGAGAATCAATGGTATTGAGATAGAGACACCATCACCTCTCGAGCACTAGGATTTGATCTTGTGGGCAACTACATTCGTTGGGTAGAGAATATCGATCCAACTCTTTCCATATAGCTAATTGTCTGAGCCACCTCATTAAGGTGATTCATTGCAGGTTGATATACAAATGGGTCTCCACACTCATTCCTACATGTTGCTCTTGCTCACACAAGAGCTATTCTCAGATTTTGCACAAGTGCTCAATGGCTATGTAGGCCTCTAACATTGTTTCTTGAATAGCTGATGGAGGTGGTAGCTACTGCTTCCCCTCTTTAGACATAGCTAGTATCTTGTCCTTCATCATTTTAGATCATGAGGCTATAAGAGAATGCCTAATCCTATCATTTGCAAAGTGGATGATCCCTACCCTTTTTCAAAGTTTCTGGATGAGGCATGGAAAAGGTAGCGTTTTCCTTCCACATTTATTTTCTTTGAATCACTTCTTGATCTCTAAATAGATCAATTATGGAAGATTTGATGGAAATATCCTACTTAGAGTAGTGCATGCTCGAGTGGAAAAGGTAGTCACCTTGTTAGGCCTCATCATTGGATTGAGGTGATAGGTTGCTATCTTGAATTATATGCATTTTGCTAGTGTGAGCACACTAAACTCCTTACAGTTGACCCCGTAACACCTGTTGGAACCACTCCTTTTTGGCCTTAGGATTAGCTTGCATAGACAACTCTACCAATTGTGTCCTAGAATTAGGTAACCCAAGAACTTGTGCGATAACTTTAGTTGAGTAGGACATCTAAATGTCCTTGATCTTCACTATAGAGCCTACCCTTCTATTGTTCCAGAAGAGGCACGTCTCTCTAATGTACCACTTCCCACTAAAAGTGATGATTGACCACATGGGAGAGGTTTGCAATTGTGTTTTCACCTCTACTAGAGCATGCTCAAAAAATGGCTCAAAGTTTAGTTCTTGAAGAACTAAGTGTTGGATTTCATGGAGCCTAATGGTGTTGAGATAGGCTTATTTTAGGGTGACTTCAAGCCTTGGTATGGATCATGGTGCCTCCCCGCACTGTGATTATTTTGTTGCAACTTCTTCTTTGGGAATCTATCAAACAGATTCCATTTTAGGCTCCTCTCAAAGAGGTCCCATTGCAAGGGTTTCTTCTACCTACTCTTGGGCATGTTCTTGTTGGCCCCTTCTAGTTTTGGGTAATTTCTCCCTTAGTTGAGAGGGTCCTCCCTCTTACAATCATTTTGGTCTTGGCACCATTTGAAATCACAACATGACCACAGGTTAGCAATTGTTGTGTAACATGAAACAATTGGGATACCTTATCTTCTTAGGATAGTTACACTTGGCTAAGTTGTGATTATGGCTAATTTAATCAATTTTAATGATTATTTTATTTGTGTTTTAATGTTAATAAGTCATTCTAGAGGGTGTTGGAAGGGTTAACTCTCAAAAATTGATGGTTTCATATCATTGTATTTATTAACCCTTTTGGGGAAGTTAGAAAAATTTTCAAAAAAATTTCATTGGAAACCTTAAGGTTTGCGGCCCCCACAATTAAGAGCTTACCTCCAGTAGTTGCAAGATCAAAGAGTGAAGTGATTTGGACAAATGGTTGGAAAGTTATGGGCTTTGAAAAATGACAAAAATTCCCCTCTTTTTACGAAGCAAATGACAAAAAATTGTAAAGTGCATGATAGTATATATAGAGTTTTTGGCTTACATCGACTGGGCCTAGTCAACGGGGTTAGCTATGTTGATTAGGCCTAGTCAACATGGTTGTTGATCATTGTTGACTTTGGTCAAACTTTCAAAATACAAGGAGCTTTTAAGTGAATTTGGGATCAAATGGAAGTCCAAAAAGTCATGAACATGATGAGAATAGTAGAAGAGGTTGTTGGAGCTCAGCAATTTTGGAAAATTGAGAAAATGATTTGGAGAATGAATTTCATGACAGTTTAAGGAGCACAAAGCAAGATACACAATGGGATATTCAAAAGATAAGATTGTAGCAATGTCTAAGGTAAGGGATTTAAATAACCAAGCCAAGAGATATGCAAGTGGGTCCTCCGCATATAGTAGGCACATGCCCTTTTTGCCCTTGAATAACATCAACTAGGGAGTTAGTGGGCCCTACAGTCAATTAATGATCATGAAATGTTAAGGACCAACTAGAAAGAATCTATCTAATAATTCCAACACATCAAACTAAGACATCGAGCATAACATAGAAACTGGTAGTGAGGTGAGTTATGGCAGCATAGATGGATGACTGAAAGGTGGAATGGAATCCCGAATTGATGTCATAAGAAGTCCCTTGTAGAGTTTGTGTTTAAAATAACCTGAGAAGTTTCATCCTTAGTCCAAACCAAAATCAACCTTTTTTATTGACTTCACATCGCCACTCCAAGACTGATCCACCCCCTCGAGACACAAGAGTGCTCCCCTAGAACAACCACCATTCCATAAAGAGAAGAGAAGAAAGTAGGAAGAGAGAGAGGGCCTTAGTTAGAGGGGGCATGGGTAACATGTCATTATAGTCCCATAACTAGTGCTTGTAGTCTGTTTATTTGTCTAAGGGATGTGCTTTGAATTCCCATCATGTATTTTTTTCTTTTTCTTTTTATTTTTTTTTTCGTTTTCTTTTTAGATGGAAACCACACCATGCAAAGACTTTGTTCAACTTTCTGCTATTGGACAACATGGAATGGTAAGAAGTCTATGAAAACACTCAAGCACCCAAGTAAGTAGAAGAGTACAAAGAGTATTGAGTCCCCTTGAAGTCACACCCTATACAAACCTTTAAATCCTTACCAATTCCAAAAACTACCAAGGTCACCAAATTATTAAAAGTTTCTTTAATGAAAGGAACCTCAAACTTCCAGAACAAGGAAAACCATAGAGTTTGTGGATGGGTGGATGTTGTGGACTCATTTCCTGTTCCATGAAAAATAAATCATGTCAAAGTTATAAGTCATCAAAATTCAAAAATAAAGACTAGACATTGACAATAACCACATTAAGCACAAACCATCATTAGTAAACAACAACAGTGGCATGGTGTCCTACGGTAATAAAGCACTTTTATTAGCAAAAATAATGAAAATTCACATGCAAAAATAAAATAAAATATAGAATATATAAGAAAGTATAAAATATTCAAGAAAAGTAAAACATACTAACAATTTTGTAAAACAAAAAATTGAGAAAACCAATAGAAGGAAAAACTAAAGAAAAAGGTAAAAATCAACTAAGTATAAAATAAAAATGTGTAAAACAAAAAGTGAAAAACTAAGTAGCCATGTGTATGGTTAGCACAGGTGGCCATCTCCCCCAAAACTAAGTTGGAAAGAGGAAATCCAAAAAATTGGACGTGGTTGTCAATCTATTAAGGTAGTTGTTGCATTAGCTTGCTTGGGTTTATGGAAAGGTTTCACTTTTTGGATGTTGACTAACTACTTTCTGTGTGGGCTCTTAGGTTTGTAGCTTAACATGGTCCTAAAGGAAAAGGTTTGATCAATTATATAAGGTCCCTCCCACAATGTTTGGAAATTTTTTTTCTAGGGTACTTGTGTGGGATTCCAATAGAGAACCTTATCTCTTGGTTGAAGTTTTACTTTCTGTATTCTAAGGTTATGATGTTTCTTGTTGAATTCCTTGTGCACTTCATTCAAAGACAAGGCTACTAATCGATTTTCTTCTTGCACATTTAGGTTGATCAATCTTTCTCTTTGTGCTAGACTTAGGTCAAGGTCCAAATCATAGGCTGTTGAGAGTGTACAGAGCTTGGATTGAATTAGGAGCATTGGAAGTTTTCCATACACTAGCTCATAGGGAGAGTAGTTAATAGGAAGTTTCCATGTTGAGTGGTAGGCCCAAAGGACCTCGTTGAGTTTCATGCTCCAATCTCTCCTATATTTGCTTATGGTCCTTATTAGGATCTTTATGATCTCCCTGTTAGTTACCTCTACTTGACCATTGGCTTGGGGGGTGGTGAGAGGGTGACCTCCAAGCATTGCATAAGTTTTCAAAAGGTGGCACCTATAAAGTGAGTTCCATTGTTAGAAATTAGTGCACATGGCACTCCAAACCTATTTATAATGTTTTGTTGTACAAATCTAGCAAGAATTGATGATGTACAATCAGTGATGGTTGTTGCTTCTACTCATTTAATGCAATAATCGACTGCTAAGACAATATATGCCTTTCCATTGGACATGGGTGTGATGGAACCCATGAAGTTAATGCCCCATATGTCAAAGGGCTCTTGTGGTTGAATCCACTGTTGAGGACCCTCCATTTAAGCAATCATCCCATCATCTCTTTGACAACATTCACAAGATCAGACAAACTAGTGGGCATCCCTGAAGATTGTAGGGCAATAGTATCCTGCAATCAGGATTTTTATGATTGTGCACCTCCTTGCATAATGGCCTTTGCAAGGACCTTCTTGAGCATCTTGAAGAACATGTAGTTGATCTGCATCAGGGACATACCAACGAACCAAGCCATCGGTGCATACCTTGTAAAGGTGTTTGTTGATTTTCAAGAAGTACATTGCCTGATGAGGAAACTGTTGTTTCTTCCTTAAGTCCAAACCTTGTGGCATCTCCTGAGTGAGAAGGTAAGTGAGGATGCCATCGTACCATTTTGATTCAGCGAGCACTTGGTCATTTATTGCTCCTATAAAGAGGAGTTTTTCTAGAAATTGATCAGAAAGTGGGCTCTCCTCTTTGTTATCCCATCTTAACCGAGAGAGATGATTAGCAATTATATTCTCAGTCCCTTTCCAATCCACCATTGTAAGATTGAATTCCTACAAGATCATAAGCCATTGTATGATACAGGGACACATCGTTAGCTTATTCATTAAGAAGTAGATGGCAATGTGGTTTGTGTTCATGAATACTTTATAACCAAGCACATATTGCCTAAACTTTTCAAGAGCATACACCACTACCATTAGTTCTTTCTTAGTTGTGGTGTCATTCAACAGTTCACCCACAATGCTTTGGCTCGCGCAATGGATGTAATATGGATGTTTCTTATCATCCAACTGCATAAGCATGGCTCCCAAGGCATAATTAGATGCATTTGTCATTATGTGAAATGGTTTGGACCAGTCTGGCACCCGTAGAATTGGAGTTTCTATGAGTTTTTCCTTTAACTGATGGAATGCATGTTCACACTCGTTCTAGATGAATGGAGTATCTTTCTTCGTAAGCTCAACCAAAAACTTTGCAATCTTAGAGAAATTCTCTATGAATCAATGGTAGTAGCCAATGTGTCCAAGGAATGATCGAACATCTTTAACTATCTTTGGTTGGTCTGTGACTCCTTGGATGACCCTTATCTTTTCTGATTCTACCTTAATCCCTACCTGAGTAATTTTGTGCCCCAATACTATGCCCTCTTGGACCATTAGATGGTTGTTCTGCTAATTGAGTCTGAGGTTATTTCAACACATCATTTTAGTACCTACTCAAGGCGATCTAGGGCTTGCTCAAATGTAGCCCCATAAGTAGAGAAGTCATCCATAAAAGTTTCTACCCCACTATCAATTTGCTATTGAAAAATACTAAGGACCAAGTATTGAAATGTTGTAAGGACATTGCATAGACCAGATGGCATATTACAATATGAAAAAAATCCTCCAAGGACTCATGAATGTTGTCTTGGCCTGATCTTCTAGCATAATTTGGATTTGGTTATAGCCACTATAGCCATCCAAGAAGCTATAATAGTAATGCCCAGAGATAGTGTCTAATACTTGGTCCACAAATGATAATGGAAAATGATCTTTAAATGTTGCCATATTCAATAGCCTAAAATTGATACAGACCCACCACTTACTACCTTTCTTTAGCACAATTACAAGTGAACTAACCCACTCACTATTTGCAATGGGATAGATGAACCTCCCCTTGAGGAGTTGTTCTATTTCCTTCTTGATGATCTACTTCAGCTTGGGGTTCAGTTGACTTCTTGGCTTCATGGCCAGGTTGGTGTAAATGCGATGTTGACATATTCTTAGATCAATTCCAATCAACTTGGGATATGACCAAGCAAAGGTTGTTGGCCATTTGTTGACCACCTTTAATAGCTTTTCTTTTTATTCAAGGGCAATTTTGGCATTAATTATGACCAAATTTTCATTATTTAAAAATGCATACTCCATGCTAACTGGTAGAGTTTTTAATTCTAGGGGCTTCTACTTAAAGTTATCAGGGATTTCCAAGTCTCCCCAACAAGTATCATCATCTTCATCATTGAAGAGTTGGTGATGAACTTGCTCAAGTTCATTCATACCTTCGACATAGGGACATGTCAAACTCTTAGTTAGTTCCATGCATAATGTGTTACAATTTGAGTCAACTATCAGTCACTAGGTGCCCTCCTATTTTGTGGCTACTGCGTACAGGTACTTTTGGATATTTGTTGCTTATGCACATTGATTACATGCTTTGATGAATGTATTTTTGATGGACCAAATTTTTTGCATGCAATTGCACCCATTATCACTTTATGCGATGCATGAAACACACTTCTTCTCTAGCTTTCTAAATTCATTCTCCTTGGAGATTTCCAAGGAGAGGTCCCTTATGTTCTTTTGTGTGTCAATCATGCTTAACTAATTCCTTCCCATAATGATGGGCAAGTCACCTTTGTAGTTCTAAACCTTGATCACCAGAAAATTGGTTGGATGGGACCACCCACAAACTGTGGTCACAATGTCCTCCACTAGTTTCAAAGGGATAGTGATTGACTAGTTGGCCAACTCCAAACAAATGTTACTCTTATTGAGAGGCAGTAGGTTCTAGGCTTTGTACATGTCATGAGAGATGAGATTGACACTAGAACTAGAATTAATAAGAGCCTTTCATGGCTCATGTCTAGCAATCTGCAAGTAAATAAGAGGACTTCCTAGATTAGATCTTTTTATGGAAAGGTTGCGAGCCTTGATCTAATTGAAAATAGCATGAGTTAACATCACGATGTAGATCTGAGGTAGCATTTGGTTTTAAGGGCTCTCAAATGTGTTTAATGTAGAGGATGAGGGTGTTGGAGATGCAAGGTGAGTAGCTATGTTAGGTTGTGAGGGTTTTAGAGGATTGTTGGGTCAAAAAATGGTTGTTTCTTGGATCAATTATCCAAACCACTTGGCTAGAAGGCTAGTTGTAAATTCACGGCCCTCTTAGCATTTCGTTGCTACAACTATGTGGGAATTTCACCCTGCATGAATGGAGCAGGAGGTAACTAGGTAGAGGGTGAAGGGATGTGTGCAGACAGATGCAGAGGGTGGTATGGATATGGGTGCTTCCCTCAAATTAATGGTAAATGTGTTTGATGGTACTCTGGAGGGTAATAGTGATCCTAGAATGAAGCATGGCTTGTAGAGCTTTGTGGAGAAATGGGTTGCTAAACATAGTACCCATATGGATCTCATTGTCCTTAAGGTTACTATTGTCTTGGTAGTGGCATTCCCCATGATTATGGTTTGTGCCACTATTGGTGTTGCTCATATGGTTATGGTGGAGCTCCACTTGGATAATAAGCTTGTTATTGCTAATGGAACTGTCTTGGATTTTCTTGAAGATAAGGAAATCATCTAGGTGCTTGCCTACAAGTTAGTCAAGATTCAATGTGTACACCCTAGACTCTTGTAAGTGTGACATCACAGGGTAACATCCCTTTGGATGTTCATATTGACAAATGTCACAACCAGTATCATCATCAGAGTCTATCTCCACAACTTCTTCTACTACAGCAACTTTGTCCTTACCTCTCCAGTAGGCACGTTCAGCTTCTTTTCACCTCCTGTAGTCATGATCACTATTTTTCTCTTTGGATGCTTTAGTAATCTTCATAGAAATTTAGAATTTTCCATCCAAAGAGTCCCATAATTTATCAACCTTAACTAAAATATCATAAATAGATTTTTGGATGAGTAAGGTTTTTTTGTTCACCACTTCATCAAGTGTTGACTCCTCCTCATCAGAAAATCAGACCTCCCATTTCCTTATGGAAGGGTCCCTATTACACTCTTTTTCACTTTCCCTCTTTTGCAACTCACCTTCTTCTTTTGCAACCTACTCTATAAGCCTTGGGATCTGATGAGATCTTAATTTAGATAGTCTCTCTTGGGCATAAAACCAAGAGTTCTTCTAGTTTATGCTTAGAGCCCATCTATGATGTGGTAGAGTTCTTCCCTCTGAGAGTAACCATGGCTAGGGCATCAATGTAAGAGAGAGTAATATTGTCCCATGGTGGCATCCAAGGGTTCATGTGTTCCTTATTTCTAGCCTTGGATTTTCCTTCTCAGATTGGACACTCTGAAGTACATCTAGCATTTGTCATTCAATAGCTTAAGCATTGTGCTTCATCGGTAGATAGAATCTAGCTCAAAGGACTGATACTAGCTTTCTGCTTCCTTAATGAGTGTCCAGGCGAAGAGCTTGAGTTTCTACCAATCATTTTCAATATTCTGCAAGGCACATGCATCATGAAAGGCTTGCAGATGGTTTTGTGAATCAAAATTATATCCCACTCAAATCTTGGGATATTGTTCATGTCTAAGTGCTTTATCTAACTATCTTTTATGTGCCTAGTTGGGATCTTAACTACCTTCACAATGTTAATCATGCTTCAAGTTGCCAACATAGGTTCTTCATCATCATTGTGTCGATGGTGCTGATGATGGTTCCTACCACCCTTGTGTTCTTGGTGGGCTCTATGATCATTATTATCTTATTGATCACCTTCATCATGATTATTTCTATGGTGGCTTTTATTAGAACTAGAAAATGAAGAGGAATGTTCAGAATCAAATGAAGAGGAAGGTCGACCACTAGCACCACATCAATGTCCACCACCATGACAATGTCCACCATCACCTCTTCGCTCATTACGATCATCATCCTTAGATCCCTTACCATCATGATGTTTACCTGAGTCCCTACCTTAACTATCACTTTTTCCTAAACCTAGTTTATTAATAGTGGATTGTAGGTTTAGGGCCATGCCCTTGTCACCAATAACAAGGGGTGGAGAATCTTCATGTTGAGAACCCCTAGAGGGAGGATCCTCATTATCAGTTTGATTTAACAGGAATAAGGGATTGGTGAAGTGTTTTCCCTTCCCAAACTCATGGTGCTTCTCTTGGTGTTAATCCCTCCTACAATGTGTTTGGTGAGTCCCGAGTGTCATAACCATGCACAACGTATTTCTCTTGAAGATATGGGATACCTAACCTCTTAAGAGTTTGAAATAGCATCTTGGGAATAGATCAATCAGGGGGCATTACGATGTTACCCTCCATGTCACACCATCGGAGCTGCTCATCCTGATGTAGGATGATCAGTACCAGCTTTCTGCTTCCTTAATGAGTATCTTGGGAAAGAACTTGAGTTTCTATCGATCACTTTCAATGTTCTGCAAGGCACATGCATCATGAAAGGCTTGCAAATGATTTTGTGGATTTGAGTTATATCCCCCCTCAAATCTTAGGATATTTTTCATGTCTAAGCACTTCATCTGACTATCTTTCACGTGCCTAGTTGGGAACTTAACTACCTTTGCAATGTTAAGCATGCTTTGAGTTACCAACAGAGGTTCATCATCATCATTGTGTTTATGGTGCCGATGATGGTTCTTGCCACCCTTGCATTCTTAGCAGGCTCTATGGTCATTATTATCTCATTGATCACCTTCATCATAATTATTTCTATGGCAACTTTTATTAGAACCAGGAGATGAAGAGGAATGTTTAAAATTGGATGAAAGGGATGAAGAGGAAGGCAGACCACCACCACCATCACGATGTCCGCCATTACCTCTTCACTCATTACAACCATCATCCTTAGATCCCTTGCCATCATGATGTTTGCCCGAGTCCCTACCTTGACTATCACTTTTTCTTGAACCCAGTTTATTGATAGTGGATGGTAGGTTTAGGACCAAACCCTCATCACTAGTAACAGGGGGTGGAGAATCTTCATGTTGAGAACCCCTAAAGGAGGATCCTCATTGTTGACTTGATATAACAGGAATAAGGGATTAGTGAAGTATTTTCCCTTTGCAAACTCATGGGGCTTCTCTTGGTGTTGATTCCTCCTACGTTGTGTTTTGGTGGGATGGTAGTCTTGAGTGTCATAACCAAGCATAACATATTCCTCTTGAAGATCTGAGATGCCTAACCTCTTAAGATTTTGAAAGAGCATCCCAAGCACATATCAATTAGTGGACATTACAATGTTTCCCTTCATGTCATGCCATCGTAGCTACTCATCCTAATGTAGGATGAAGGTGAAGTCAAGTACATACTCATTGGGATGAGTATATACCACTTTTCACTCCTGTGGGACCGATGGTTTAACATCTTCACACCTATGAGAAGAAGAAGACATTTTGCAACAAATAAAATAATCAATGTGCTTTTGTAATTATACAATTGAGAATGATGTCAACCTTAGGATTTATCCAACAATATTAATGATATTTACTAATCCTAGATAGCACACATTTCAACTACAACATCCCTAGCAATGGTACCAATGATGAGCAATGACGTACCCCTACACCCAACCATATGAATCACAAAGCATTCATGCATGATCAGGTCAAATTCTATGGACTCTAAAGTTTCTAGTGCATTAGTTTCCTAGGAAGTAAACTTTATGTTGATGAGATTTATTGTCTTCCCAACTACACTATGTGAAGCTCAAGGGTATGGTTTAAGTGTAATTGAGGCATGTGATTTTTGTCATTTTATATTTTATGGTTTTAGTGCTTGAAATAAATAAGATGGAGAATAAAGTAATTTAATACCTACTTTTAATCTAATGAGTGAACTACTATTCAACTAGTCCTAACATAAGTATCCAGCCCCACTTGTTGTAGACATCTTGAACATGTATAATGCTGCTAGGTTACTAAGCATTAAGCGTTGGTATAATAGTGCAAGGTTTATCAAGAATTTCATCTTTATTTTTTCACACACTATCATGCTCAGGTATAACAGTGCTCAAATAAAGATTTGTACACTCAATGACTCATGTTGTGGGCATTCAAGAAAATATTCTAACTTTCAAATGTAAAAACTGCAAGAGCTTTGCTACACTATGACTAATTGATGCCATAAATGCAACTAGTGAGTGCATATTTATAAGAAAGAATAGACCCTACATCAACGAGGCCACATCAACACATGAAATGATGTGTTGATGGCTCCTAGTTGACAATGCCCAATCGAAGAGGCCTCATCAGCATGGCTAACCATGACTCATCACCATGCTTATAATTTCTTGAGCACACGAGCCCTACCATTGGAGGTGCTAACAAGCATCCATTGAAACCATTATCATTATGCCTCAAGCATCCTTTCCAAGATTAATATCCTAGGGCCATCTGGACTCTCAAAGTTAGAAAAATCATCTTAAATTAGGATTTTTCATAAAGAACATTTGTAAATGAAATACATTCTAAGACCACACCATTACCACCACATGTGTTGTTCACTACATTTTGATTCTACTTGTGTTGATGTGCCACTTTACTAAAACCCTTCCACATCCCTGAGCTACCTCATCCCAAATCTTCCATCATCTCTCCCTGATGCACAAATTTTTTTTATCATTTTTGAATTTCATTTCCAATATGCATCATATGCCTCAAGAAAAACATCAATAATATTCAAATGCTTATCTTTCCTATTTCAATTATGTAGCATAATTCATGATCACTTGTAAGATGGGCCACAATTACAACTACTAATTATTGTGTTAAAATTTTTAATATTCCATTCTTCAGTTGTGTTCAGTTGAAATAGGCATGAATCCTCCTAAAGATTCCTATCCCTATTTCCCTACTACTTAGATGTTGCCAAATCTGAAATTCTAGTTGATTGGTTGACACATTATCTCTTTGATATTTTTGACACAACTTACTTGAACATGGATTGGATTGGATAGCTTTAATAAAATAGGCACTATTTAATTTCTAAAATACAATTAAAAAAATGTTATTCCATGGCTTGGATGTTGGGAGCACTATTTTTATTACCCAAAATTGTTTTGTATGATATGAAATTTATTAAGGCAAGAAAGATGGTTAAGTACAATTTGATAGACATTTAATTAAAGAACTTACAAGGGACACACAACCTTGGGAATTAAACCTAGAACATCTCAAATAAGAGGTTAGTATCTTGATCACTATACTACATCCTTGGATGCTCTCAAACTCCTTCTAAAACACATTTTTACATCTAATGTTCCCACTACTAGGAAAGGTTGTGATGCATTGAAAATAAAGCATTACAATGAAAAGGACATGTAGAAAAAGAAATTTGACATCAGTATATCTATCATTCGTAGATGATTTTAGACAAGGTTTGGGACTATGATTTCATGTTGGGCATTACAATAAACAAATCAACACAACAATGTAAAATCATATAACTATGACCTTCTTTTAAATGGTCAAGAGAAAGCTATCTTGATTTATAGCTTTTATGTTCTTAAAGGATTGAGTTGATATGTTAGCAAATTATTTATTTATTTTATAGATTTTATAGAAGTTTATGATTAAGTGAATCAGAAAATTTAAGGCTGTAACTAAATAAAATAGGTCTCCTTGCAGAACTAGTAGTAATGACTTAGAAGTTTTATAAAGAAACTATCATGGAGATTAAAGATAGTGAATTAGAAACTAAATTTAAATTTTGAAGCCAAATTAAGATAAATCAAAGTTGTTATTTATTTGCAACTCTCTTTGGTCTCTTATTGAATGTGTAATGGACAAGATAAACATATTATAAAAATAGGTTCTTAAGCATTGAACCTATTTCTTTATGCATATGTTACTACTTTGATATCTACATTTGAGAAATAAATGTCTAATATGTTATAAATTTTAGAAAAAAATTTCATTTCTTCTAAAGTACAAGGAGAAAACTAAAATGATGACATGAAACATGAAAAACACACATTATAATTTGAAATTTGGTGACCATAATGTACAAATTATGGATTCTTTCAAATGCTTAGTGATGAGCAACGAGCTACCCTACGCCCAACCATATGACAAAGTGTTCACACATGATCTGATCAAATTCTATGGACTTTGTCATTTCCAATGCACTAGTCCTTTAGAAAGTAAATCTAGCCTTAAGGTTAATCGTTGTCTTCCCAATTACACTTGTGACATTCATTGGTATGATTAAGTGTAACTGAGGCATTCAATTTTTATCATTTTTAGGTTTTATAGTTGGGTGCTTGAAATGTAGATGAAAAGGAATCTGATTAACTAATCAAAATTAACTAATTAACTAATCATTTAACTAATCCTAACATAATTATCCTTTCCCACTTTCCATACATGTCTTGAATCCATGTATCTGTTACTAGGCAACCAAGTGCTATGCTACTGGGCATACCAAGCAATAACGCTATTGGGATTATTAGGCGAATACGTGTTACGCTCGAAGTGGTCATACTTATGTGTGTAATCTATCTCACTTAATTGCCTTATTAATGTAATAGCTGGAAAATATTTTATAACTAATTGAAAGCATTTAATAAATAATTGGAAACAATAAATGCATAAATAAAGTAGTTAATCTATCAAAAGTGCTACAAGGTTTGTCAGAAAGCTCATCTTTATTACCACACACACGATCATGCTCAAGTACAACAATGCTCAAATAAAGATCCATACACTAAATGACTCCTACTACGGGCACTTGGGGAAAAAATTTGGTCTTTCAAATGGAAAAAATGCAAGAGCTCCGTTGCAGCTACAATCTACTTATTCCATAAATGCAGCTACAAGCACGTATTTATAGCTGACACATGACACTATGTCGACAAGGCCTCATCAATGCATGGTAAGATGCATCAACTAGGCCTTGTCGATGCATGGTAAGTTGTGTTGACTAGGCCTCATCGACGAGGCCCAGTTGACAAGGCTGTGTTGATGAGACCTCACTGATGCAACCAACTTAATGCAACTCATCATACCCCCATGATTGAATAAAAACTCATTCTTGAGTTCTGTTACAAAATTAGGAAGGTATGGGATTATTGACAAACTTTTCTTCACACAAAATAAATTGATTAACTTGACAAAAATGGAATGTACGATTGAACACATTACAAAAAAAAGAAGGTGTTCAGGACACAAAATTGAACACCATAATTCAACTCTTCAAAATCAAACAACATGTTCCTTGATGGTGTGAAGCTTATTAGAGAAGATCAAACGGTCCCAAGAGGTGGTGGTTCCTAAGGCTCCAAGGGACCTTCACCAACTTCATGCACTGGTGGTGGTTGAGGTGGTTGTGGTTGTCCTATTGCTACTGCAATTTTAGGTGGAAGGTAGAAAGCATCCAACAGTGCTTTCATTTTTTCCTCCTTACTCTAGGGATCATGCACCATCAATGCAGCTTCCCCAATGTGTGTTGGAATGGGCACACCCAAGGACATCAGATTGTTGAAAACAACTCCTTCACATTGATGAACAAGGTAGTGAACTATTTATGTTTGATGTCAAATGTGCTAACTATGTCTTTTAGCTCTTAATAGTCATTCATCTATTTGGCTAGGTTCTTAGTGATAGATCATTAATCTCTAAATTGCCCTTTGAGAACTTCGAGTTCAGTGTTTACAATCTCAAGATTATGCTTCTTGTCTTTGTGGTGCTTAAACTCAACCTCATATAGTAGATATGAGCTAGCCACTTGTTTCTCCAATTCTGACTATGGCCATCCGATAGTCAACATTACCAGGTTTGCATAACAAAGATTGGCCAACTCCATGTACTCTATCATCTCTTCGATTTGCAACTCCTTTAAGCATCTCTTAGCTTTGATCCCATCAATTATGGGTTGCCACATCTCTCTTCCTTGTTGGAGTTGCTGGAGGGCTTCATTCAATTTTGCCTTTACCATCTGGATGTGTTTTTCATTCACTTCCTTCTGTAGGAAAACCTGATATCTGCAGTGATTTTTCACTTTCTCAAATTTGAGTGCTTCATTTTTCCAAGTGACGATCTTAATGACAGACTTTTGATGCAAGGTCCATACCTCCTCCATTGATAAATTACAATTTTCTATGGGTAATTTCCTCAGTTCAATGTTCACCCTGGCAAGCTACTCCTATTGTTGATGAATGAATTCTTGCATTTGATCTTTCTATGCATCAACACTTTGCAAGCGATGATTTTGTTCAGTTAATGCTTCATTCTCTTGGTGCATCTGATTCAAGTCATTTTTGATTAAGTAAGTTTCAACTTCAACTATAGACTATTTAAAGATGGTCATCATTACCTTCTCCTCAGCCTTCTAAAATCATTCTTAAAGCTATTTGATAGCTTCATATCTTGTTACTACTAGGCTGATGATTGCTTGTTCTATAAGTTAGGCATGAAGTTCGACAACCTCTACAACCAAGTGGTGATTTTGCTCTTGGGCCATTTCTAATTGCCCCTCCAAAATAATACATATACCCCTTGCATTTAGTAGCTCCAACTGGGTTGTAATGATGTTCTCCGAAAGATCAAAAATGTCTGGAGTTGATTGCCCAATTCCTACCAGTCATTCTATCAATTGTTCATGTCGAGTTGCATTCAATTTCCCATCGACCATGCCTACGAACGTCTGCATGTCTTGAAGTGTAAATATGTCTGGTACAAACACCACAAGTGCATTCAATGCTTCTAATACATGGTCAACAACCACTTCTGCCATTGTCTCCTACCCTTGGTGCTACATCACTAAGAGAATTGCCTCTTCTCCTTCCTCCAATTGCACCAAGAAATTGGTAGCATTCCCGAATATTTTTGGGAATAGATAATGTGTTGCTAATGACAATGTCACCTCTTGAGCATTGGGATCCAACCTCAAAGGTAGTTGCATTCGTTGGGCAGAGAGGATTGGAACCCTACTCTCCATCTGGCTAATTGTTTAAGTCACCTCATTAAGGCGACTCATCATTGGCCGATACACAGATGGATCTACCCCACTCATTCTTGCTTATTGCTCTTGTTCACTCAAGAGCTATTCTTAGATTTGACACAGGTGCACAAGGACTACGTAGGCCTCTGGTGTTGTTTCTTATGTGGGTGGTGGTAGCGGTAGCTCCTCTTTTTGAGTTATCACTAGCATTTTATCCTTCATAATTTTTTCCTATGAGGCCAAGGAAGCATGCCTGAGAGTGTCATTAGAGTACTAAACAATGCCTATCCTTTTGCAAAGTTTTCTGATGAGGCAAAAAAAGGGCAAGACCTTCCTTCCATGTTCATTTTCATTGAAACGTTTCTCAATCTCCAAGTATTGTAGTTGTGGAAGGTTAACGAAGAACTTTACACTTAAAGTGGTGCATGCTTGGGTGGAGAAAGCAGTTACCTTACTTGGCCTCACGGTTGGATTGAGGTGATAGGCGACAATCTTGAAATAAATCCACTCCACTAGTGTGAGCGCATCATACTCCTTACAATCAACCATGTAGCATCACTGGGTCCA
This sequence comes from Gnetum montanum, assembly GCA_015680685.1. Classification (NCBI taxonomy): domain Eukaryota; kingdom Viridiplantae; phylum Streptophyta; class Gnetopsida; order Gnetales; family Gnetaceae; genus Gnetum; species Gnetum montanum. Next base: position 156,272 of record MNCI01038289.1, on the reverse strand, counting down.
CTCCCTCTTGGCCTCAGGTCACCTTTTGTAAACAATTTAGCCAACTATGTTCCTATGTTAGGTAACCCAAGTGCCTATGTAATGGCTTCTATGGAGTAGAACACTTGAATGTCCTTGATCTTGATAATGAACCATGGCCTTTAGCTACTCTAGAAGAGATAGGTCTCTCCCATGTACCATTCCCCATTGGACATGATGACTAGCCACATGGGAGAGATCTGTAGTTGTGTCTTGACATCCTTTAGAGCTTTCTCCAAAAATGGCATGAAGTTGATCTCTTGAAGAACTGATCTTTGAATGTCTTGGGACCAAATGATGTCTAGGCAGGCTTGAGCCAACGTGACCTGAAGCCTTGGCACAGGTCTAGGCACTTCTCCTCTTTGTGATTGTTCAGTTGACACTTCTTCCTCTAGAATCTATCAGACAGATTCCACTTCAGGCTCCTCTTGAAGAGGTCCTATTACATGGGTTTCCTTTGGTAGTTCTTCACATTGTTCTTGCTAGCCCCTTCTAGCTCTGGGTCATTTCTCCTGTGGTTGTGAAGGTTCTCCTTCTTGTGGACATTTTTGTTTTGGCACCATCTATAATCACAATAAGACCATGGATTCGCAATCATTGTGTAACCTTAAAACAATTAGGATACCTTATCTCTTAAGGATGATTACGCTTTGGCTAAGGTGTGATTATGGTTGGGTTAATTAACCAAATTATCATTTATTTTGTGTTATTATGAATAATTCACCCTAGAGGTTGTTGCAGGGGTTAACGCTTGAAAAAGTTGATGTTTATATGTGGTTAATGTTAGTAACCCTTAGGAGAGCTAGAAAAATTTTCATCAAAAAACTTAAGGTTTGTGGCCCCCACGATAAAGATCTTACCTTTGATAAGTGTAGGATTGAAAAATAGAGTGATTTGGATAAATGATTAGGATGTTATGAGCTCTGGAAGATTTTGGGCTCTAAAAAATTTCAAAAACTTCCCTTGTGTTATGAGAAAATGACCAAAATTCCTAAGTGCTCGACGACATATATAGGATTTAAGCTCTATGTCGATAGGGCCTAGTCAACGAGGCCTTATTGATGTAGTCGACTGCATCGATGAGGCCTTATCGACACGGTTGATTGCATCAATGAGGCCTCATTGATGTAATCAATGACTACCATTGACTTGGTCAAACTTTTAAAATATAAGGAATTTTTGGATGAAATTGAGATCAAATGAAAGCTCAAAAGACCAAGAATAGTATGAAATCATGAGAAGAGGGTGTTGAAGCTCATAAATTTTGGAAAAAGGAGAAAATTTAATTTAGTGGATGAATGAAATGAAAGATTAAGGAGCACTAAGTAATTTACTCAATGAAAAATGCAAAAGATAGGATTGTAGTGATGTCAAAGATAAGGAACCTTAACAAACCAAGCCAAGAGCTATGTAAGTGGGTCCTCCCCATAGCAGGCTCATGCCCTTCTTGCCCTTGCATAACCTGAATTGAAGAGTCCGTGGGTCCCACAGTCAATTAATGATTATGAAAAGTTAAAGACTAACCTAAAAGAATCTACTTAAGAATCCCAACACATCAGACCAAGACATAGAGCATAACATAGAACCTGATAGTGAGGTGAGTGATGGTAGCATGGATGGATGATAGAGAATGTGGAATAGAGTACCAAATTGAGGTCATAAGAAGTCCCTTATGGAATTTATGGTTAAAATGACCTAGAAAGTTCCATCCTCAGTCCAAACCAAAATCATCTGCTTTCAGTGACTTCACATCGTCGCTCTAAGACCAATTCACCTACTTGAGACATAAGAATGCTTCCAGAAAACAACCACCATTCCACAAGGAGAAGAAAAGAGAAGTAGGAAGTAATAGAGAGGTCCTTAGTTGGAGGGGACCTTCAAGAATATGTGCATGCTATTCGAGTCCCATAACCAGTGCTTGTAGCCCATTTATTTGTCCAAGGGATGTGCTTTGAATTCCCATTGTTTTGTTTTGTTTCTTTTTTCTTTTTAAATGAAAACCACACCATCCAAGGACTTATTCGTGTTGAAGGGGTATGCTTTGAAATCCCATTATTTTTTTTAAATGGGAACCACACCATGCAACAACGTTTTTTGACTTCCTATTAGTGGTTGGTGTGGAACAACAAGAAGTCCATGAAAAACATTCAAGCACTCAAGCAAGTAGAAGAGTACAAAGAGTATTAAGTTCCTTTGAAGTCACACCCTTTACTAACCTTTGAATCCTTCCTAATTCTAGAACTACCAAGGTTACCGATTCATTAAAAGTTTCTTTAATGAAAGGAACCTTAGATTCCCAAAACTAGGAAAACCATAGAGTTCATTGGATGGGCAGATGTCATGGACTCACTGCCTATTCCATGAAAAATAAAACATGTAAAAGTCATCAAACATTAGAATTTAAAAATAGAAACTGAACATCGATGAACACACATTAAGCATAAACCATCATTAGTAAACAGCAATAGCAACACTGTGTCATGTGACAATAAAGTAGTTTTTATTAACAAAAATGAGGAAATATCACACTTAAAACAAACCAAACAAAGAAAAATATATAGGAAAATGTAAAACAATAAAGAAACTTCAAAAGTACTAAAGATGGTGTAAACTTAGAAAAATTAAAAAATCAAGAATTTGTAAAATAAATAATTTGTAAAAATAAAAAATGTGAAAAAAAGTAGAAAAATCGAGAGCCTATTTGATGGTTAGCACCGATGGCCATCTCCCCCATGACTAAGTTGGAAGGATGAGATCCAAAATATAGAATGTGGTTGTCCATACGTTGAGGTAGTACTCAAACTGGCCTGTCTTGGTTCTAAGAAATGCTTTACTTGTTGCATATTAACCAACTACTTTTTATTTGGGCTGTCATGTTTGTAGATTATCATGGCCCCAGAGGGAAAGGCTTGATTGATTATATAAGGTCCCTCCCACAATGTTTGAAATTTTTTCTTTTGGGATACATGTGTGGGGATCTAGTAGAGAACCTTATCTCCTAGTTGAAGTTTTACTTTCCTGATTCTAAGGTCATGACGTTGCTCACTAAATGCCTTTTTCACCTCATTCAAGGATAGGACCACTAATCTATTTTCATCTAACATGTTTAGGTTGATTAATGTTTCTTTCTATGCTAGACTTAGGTCAAGATTTAGTTCATAGGTTGTTGAGAGTGTGCAGAGCTCGGATTAGATTGGAAGCATTGGAAGTTTCCCATACATTGACTCGTAGGGAGAATAGCCAATAAGAAGTTTCCAAGTTGATCGATAAGCCAAAAGAGCATCATTAGGATTTGTACTCCAATCCTTTCTATATTTGCTAATGGTTTATGTTAGTATTTTTGTAATCTCCTAGTAAGTTACCTCTGCTTGACCATTGGCTTGGGGATGATAAGGTGTTGTTAATTTATGTTCTACCCCCAAGNTGCTACTATAATATATACTTTCCTATTAGACATGGGTGTGATGGAACCCATGAAGTTAATGCCCCATATGTTAAAAGGTTCTAGTGGTTGAATCCACTATTGAGGACCTTCCATGCAAGTGACCATCCCCCCGTCACATTGACAATGTTCACAAGACTTGACAAACTAGTGGGCATCCCTAAAGATTGTAGGCCAATAGTATCCTACCATCAAGATTTTTATGGCTGTGCATCTTCCTACATAGTGGCCTCTGCAAAGCCCTTCATGAGCCTCCTGGAGAACGTGCAGTTGATCTTCATCAAGGACATACTAACAGATCAGGCCATCGACACACACCTTGTAAAGGTATCCATTGATTTTCATGAAGTATTTGGCCCGATGGAGAAATTGTTACTTCTTTCTAAAATCCAAGTCTTGTGGCATCTCTTAAGTGAGAAGATATGTGAGGATGCCATTATACTATATTGCTTTTTTAGGCGTTTGTTCATTTATTGCTCCTATAAAGAGGAGTTCGTCTAGAAACTAATCAAAGAGTAGGCTCTCCTCCTCTTTATTGTTCCATCTTAAGTAAGAAAGGTGGTCAGGGACCACATTCTCAGTCCCTTTTCAATCTACCATAGTGAGATCAAGTTCCTGCAAGATCATGAGCCACCAGATAACATGAGGGCTCACTAGTAGCGTATTTATGAGGAAGCGAATTGCACTGTGTTCCATATTTTCATAGTGCCTAAACTTTTCTAGCACATACATCACTACCATTAACTCTTTCTCTATGTGGTGTAATTTAACTATGCTTCCAAAATGCTTTGACTCACGCAGTGGATATAGTATGGATGTTTCTTATCGTCCATCTGTATGAGCATTGCTCCCAGAGCATAATTAGATGCATTTTTCATAATGTGGAAAGGTTTGGACTAGTCTAGTGCTTGTAGGATTAGTGTTTCTACGAGTTTCTCCTTTAATTTTTGGAATGCGTGTTTGCATTCTTTGGTCTAGATGAAAGGTACATCTTTCTTTGTAAGCTCTACTAATGACTTTGCGATCTTAGAGAAATTCTCTATAAATCACCGGTAGTAACTACTATGTCCAAGGAATGACTAGACGTCTTTAACGATGTCTGGTTGGTGTGTTATTCCTTAGATGATCCTTATCTTTTCTAGGTCTATCTCAATCCCCTTCTATGAAATTTGGTGCCCTAGCACAATGACTTCTTGGACCATGAGATGGCTCTTTTGCTAGCTGAGCCGTAGTTTTGTCTCTACACATCTCTTCAGTACTTGCTCAAGTCAGTCCAAGGCTTTCTTAAAGGTAGCTCCATAAGTGGAAAAGTCATCTGTGAAGACTTCAATGCCACTATCGATTTACTGTTGAAAGATACTAAGGAACAAGCATTAAAATGTTGCAAGGGCATTGCACAAACCAAATGGCATCTTACAATATGTAAAAGTCCCCCAGGGACTCGTGAATGTTGTCTTGGCCTGATCCTTAGGTGCAATTTGGATTTAGTTATAATGACTATAACCATCCAAGAAACTATAATAACAATGCCAAAACATGGTGTCTAATAATTGATCCACAAATGGCAAAGAAAAGTGATCCTTAAACGTTATCGTATTCAATAGCCTAAATTTGATACAGACCCATCATTTACCATCCTTCTTTGATAAAATTACAAGTGGGCTAACCCACTCACTATCTGCTATTGGATAGATGAACCCCACCTTGAGGAGTTTCTCTATCTCCTCCTTAATAATTTGCTTCAATTTGGGGTTTAGCCACCTCTATAGTTGCCCTCTAGGCTTCATGGCCAGGTCAGTGTACATGCAATTGTAGCATATCCTTGGATCGATTCATGTTAGCTCTAGATATGACCAAGTAAAGGCTGTTGACCATTTATTCACCACTTTTAACAACTTTTATTTTTTTTCAAGAGCAAGTTTGACATTAATTATGATCGTTTTATCATTCTTTAAAAATGCATACTCCATACCAACCAATAAAGTTTTTAGCTCTAAGGGCTCCTACTTGAAGTGATCAGAGATTTCAAACTCTCCCCAACCAGTATCATTATCTTCATTAGAGTTTTGAAAATGAACTTGTTCAATTTCGTCTATGCCTTCTACATATGCACATGTTAGGCTCTCAGTTGGTTCCATGCATATTGTGTTGCTATCTGAGTCAGCGATCAGCCACTGGGACATCTTCTGCTTTTTGGCTATTGCATACAAACACCTTTAAATGTTAATTTCTTATGCACACTAATTGCATGCCTTTATGTAGGTACTCTTGATTGACCAAGTATTTTCCACGCAATTGCACCCGTTATCACTATACACAATGCATGGAATATGCTTCTTCTCAATTCTGCCTAGCTCATTTTCCTTGGATATTTCTAAAGATAGGTTCCTTATACTCATTCTTATGTCAACCATGCTTAACCAAGATCTTCCCATAATGATGGGGAAGTCACTTTTGCAATTTTCCACCTTGATTACCAAGAAATCAATAGGGTAGGACCACCCACAAACTATGGTCACAATGTCCTATACTAATCCTAATGGGACATTCATTGACTGATCTACTAATTCTAAATGAATGTTGCTCTTCTTGAGAGGTGGTAGGTTCTAGGCCTTGTACATGTCATGCAAGATGAGGTTAACTCCAGAACTAGAGTCAAGAAGAGCCTTGCATGGCTCTTTTCTAGCAATCTATAGATAGATGAGTGGACTTCCCAGGTCAAATATTTTCGTAGGAAGATTGCTAGCCTTAATCCAATCAAAAAAAATATGAGTTAGCATTACAATGTGGATCGTATGTGGCACTTGGTTTGAAGGGAACTCGAAGGTATTTGATGCACAGGATGAGGATGCTGGAGATGTAGGATGATCAGTCAAAGTAGGTTGTGACAACTGTTGAGAACTGCTAGGCCAAAAGAAAGGTCTTTTCCTTGATCAATTATCTAGACCACTTGGTTGAAAAACTAGTAGTGAGTGTATAGCCCTTGTAGCATTTTGTTGTTGGGGCTGTAGAGGAATCTCACCCTGCATAGAGGAACCAGGAGGTAATTGGATTGAAGGTGGAGGTGTATGTGCAAAGTGATGTAGAGGATGGTAAGGATATGAATATGGGCTTTTCCCTCAAGTAGATGGCAAATGTGTTTGGTGGTACTCTGGAGGGTAATAGTAATGTTGAAATGATGTATGACTTGCAAAACTTCTAGGGGAGATGGCTGCTAAACATCATACCCATATGGATCTGGTTGCCTATAAAGGTACTTCTACCTTGATAATGGCATTCCCCATGATTGCGATTGGTACCACTGTTGGTATTGGTCATAAGGTTGTGGAGGAGTTTTGCTTGGGTAGTAAGCTTCTTTTCACCTTCTACAATTACAATCACTATTTGCTCTTTGGATTCTTCAACAATCTTCAAAGCAGTTTGAAACTTTTCATCCAAAGAGTTCCATAACTTTTCATCCTTGGCCGAAATGTCAAAAACAAATTTTTGAATAGGCAAGGTCTTTTTGTTCACCACTTTATCAAGTGGTGACTCCTCCTCATCACAAAATCAAGCCTCTCGTATTCTGATGGATGGGCCCCTATTATATTCTTTAGCACTTTCCCTCTTTCATAGCTCACCTTCTTCTTTTGCTACCTACTCAATTAGCCTTTGGATTTGATGGGCTGTCAGTTCAAACAATCTTCCTTCAGCATACACCCCAAGGATTTTTCTAGTTTCTACTTTGAGCCCATCTATGATGTGGCAAAGTTGTTCCCTCTATGAATAACCATGGCTAGGGCATCAGTGTAAGAGTGAATAGTATCGACCCATGGTAGCATCCAAGGGTTCATGTGCTCCTTGTTTCTAGCCTTGGATTTTCCTTCTCAAATTAGACACTCTGGAGTATGTTTGATATTTTTCATTAAATAGCTCTAACATTGATGAGTGGCGAGGTACCCCTACACTCAACCATACGAATACGAGCGTTCTCACGTGCGATCCAGTCAAACTCTGCAGACGGACTAGTTGTGGCATCTAAATCGTTATTCTTAGGTCGCAGTTCGTTGTCTTCCCACTTAGACTAGTATCATATTTGTCATGTATGGTTTAGTCCAGAGTGAGGTGTATGATGTGTTCCTAATCTAATGCTACTCCTGAAGGTAGTGGAAAATAATATTAACTAAGCTAAGCTAGGGGGAAAGGGTAAGAGAGTCTAATCTAGCCTAAGTGCGATGAGCATCCAATTCCTTGATCAACCGTACACATCTTGGACTTCGTGCATGACTACCACTGGGATTACCAAGCGCAGATCCTAGGTACGCCACTTGGATACCAAGTAGTCACACTTAAATGCTCGTAATCAAGTTGTACTCATTCCGCGTTACTAGGAGATAAGGGTGAGATAGAATATTAACTAGGAAAGCAATAAATAACAATTAAATAAATAAATAACAAAGTGAATGCTATAATGATGAAGTAATCTCGATCTTTATTGTCAGTCATGTGTGTGGCCAAGTATGTCACACTCGAATAAAGAATGTCATACAGTTACATTCATCACACTACTGGCAGACACGGGAAAATAATCTATCTCTAGAGTGATCAAACTGTTAGAGCTTCGCTACTTCTATTCTACCCTTCCCAAGAAGGGAGAGCCACTTCTTATTTATAGACATTGCGGCAGACTACGATATCGCATACGCGATATTGTAGGGGAAGATGCGATATCGCGTAGGCGATATCACGGGGGATGCGATATCACGACAGACGTGATATTACGGCCCATGCAATATCGCGACAGACATGATATTGCGGCCCATGCAATATCGCGTCCCATCATACCCCCATGACTAAATAAAAACTCATCCTCAAGTTACAGTGATTACACAGTGGATAGGTATGGGATTATTAGATGGAAAAAGAAATGAAATAATGCTGCAGTGTGGAAAGACACAACACAGAAAAATACTACAACTACAAAAATGGGAACCCTTGTAGTTCCTGGTGGCGGTGGATCCTCCATAGGTGCTTTCCGTTTGTCTTGTGCTCCAGGCTTTGAAGCTTGATGGCATTGAAGTATGGCCTGGAGCTTCTCCTCTTCGGTTCGAGGGTCTTGTGCCATCCATGTGAGTGTTCCTATGTTTGATGGAGTTAGCACCTCCCACGGACAAGGTAGTTATGGGAACATCTCATTGGCTTTGACATACCATGCTGTGAACACCCGTCGTTCCTCTTCATAGGCTCTGGCTTTGTCTTTGTATTCATGAAGATCTGTTAGCCATTGAGCCAAGTCGGTTGCAACATCTTTCTGTCCCTGGTAGCTTGCTTTTATCAGCTCAAGTTCAAAATTTGCAACATCTAATTTTTCTACCAACTTCTTGCACTTTGCAAATTCTACTTCATATTTGATGTAGGTGGAAGCTACCTGCTACTTGAGCTCTGACCTCGGGCACCCTACTGTTAACATGGCAAGGTTGGCATATCTAAGGTTTGCCAACTCCATGTATTCTATCAAGTCTTGAATCTACAAGTCTTGATTTTTAACTTCTACTTGGTGGACGAAGGTGTAAGTGTCTAATATGGCCCTCCAATTAGTGTGTTGAGCATTGATATTGCTAATTTGAGCCTTGGCCATATGGATCTCCTTCTCCAAGATCTGTTTATGCATCCCCACCTGATCACGAAAATGCTCCTTCAGCTTCTTGTGTCGTTTAGCCTCATTCTGCCATGTGCTTATCTCTATTGCTAATTTTTGTCGAATAGCGTGTACCTCCTCCATTGAGAGGGTTCGATTCTCTCTGGCTAAACGGCTTACATCTTGGTTGACCTAAATAAATTGTTCTCGTAGCTGATGAAAGTGTTCATCGAGAACATTCTTTTGTTTCTCCACAAAGGTCAACCGTAGGTTATCTGCAACCAACTACTTATTTTCTTCTTCTAAGGCCTTGAGTGCCTTAACATGCACATGGGTTTGCACCTATGATGTGGAAGCATCCCAAACAACCGTCTCCTTTTCTCCTACCACCTTCTTATTCTTTGGGATCAACTTTGCTATTTGCTTGGTTCTGAAATTTTCTAGCTAGTCTGTGGGAACAAATTGCAGAGGGTCCCGCTATGCTACTTGTAAGGCTATGAGCTACTCTTGTAGTTTTTGCACTTCAGCTTCAGTATGCTCGACCCTCACTTCGGATATGACTAGCTTCCCCTTTGTGGAAATGAGGTCTGATTGAATTGCTGTTACATCCTAGGGGATGTCAAATAGGGACATCATTACTTGCCCTGTTTGAAGCAATCTATCAAGCACATCCTCATGTTCCGCAGGAGTCATTGAGGTTTTGACCAGAGTTTGAGCATCCCGTGCTCCTGAGAGATCTATAGATGGCACAACAAGAACATTAAAGGATTCCTTGATGTGGTTAGCAACCACTTCAATAGCTCCCGTGGCATTATGGTGTTGCATGACCACCACAGTGGCCCCTTCACTAGTCTCTAACTGCACTTGGAAAGATGTCGTGTTTCCTGAGATCTGTTGTGACCATCTACTTTCCCCTCCTCCTATTTGAATTGATAATTCATCCCTTGTGCGATCTACTAAAACTGTAGGCTAACTGGCATTGTCGATGATGCAGAAGAGGTTTGTGTCATCATGACTTCCCCAACTAACCATCTCAGCGATGGCCCTCAAATGGCTCATCGACAGTCTGTAGTCTTGTGACGATGGATCCTGGCCTGTGCTGGGCCTTGCTTCTTGTTGTTGGCTGGGACTTGTGGTTGGAGGTTGACTGGGTCCTGTAAGTTGAGTTGCAGGTGGTCCAGTCATCTTTTCTTCTTCTTCATCTGGACTCAGCTCTTCGCCAGTGCTCTTTCTTGGAGCTGGCACCTTTAGTAATTCGGTGTAAGAAGCATTCTGGGCTTTTCAGAGGATATCATTAGTGTACCCCCAAATACCAGCCCGTTGGCATAGTTTTCTGATAAGACAGGGGAAGGGCAACACCATCTTCCCTAACTTCCATTCTTCAAATCGCCTTAGGATCTCCGTCAAATATAGATGGGGAAGGTTAGCGTTAACCTTTCCCATCAACACTACACTTCCTTTGGCCACATACGTTGATATTCTTTTCAAGCCTTTTGTGGGAAAGAGATGATAGGTTCCAATTTTGAAATAAACTCTCTCTTCCGTCATTAATTCACCAAATGCTTTGTCTCTGCCATAAGCCTTTTCTAACCAATCCTTTCGCACATTAGGGTCTGAACGGGTGGATAACCGAGCAACGTGGGGCCCTGAGTTCAAAAGGTTTAACACTTCCAAAATTGCCTGTGTAGAGAAGTCAAATGTCACACCACAAATATTTACGGTGGTTCCTTGCTTCCTATTGTGCTAGAACTAGTATGTTTCACCTAAATACTAGGCACCGCTTTTAGAGAGGACAGGTCATAAGGGAGATCCTTTGTGGTGATCCCTAACAACCTCAGGAGTGAACTCTACAAAAGGTTCAAAGTTTAACCCACAATCACCACAACGAATGTGGACTTCTCATGGATAGCCTGAACACATTCCGGGGGCAACGTGAGTTGTTGTCCCGATTCAAGCGTAGTAGCAGCTCCTCCTTCTACTTGCCCAGACTGTCTGGTAGGAGGTTCTTCTTGATGGATGCTGAATGATTGCACCTCCTATTCTATATGTTTTTTGGCAGGGCCTTTTCTTCCACCTCTCTGAGATCGTTTCGTTCCACCTTGAACAGGACCCTCCTGTTGTGCACGTTTCGAGGCCATCTGCAATCACACAAGTCAAGCAATAGTAAGGTTGTTTTTAAAGTCAATTTATACCTTACTGCTTGCCTTAATTAAAGATCTTATGTTATAATGTGTGATCGTGCCTGAAAATTATAATAATGGGTCTTGTGACTTAGGTGGTTGTCGTTTTAGTCTCCCGGTATACCTAAGGATTAAATGATTTTTGGCACAATTATTCTAAATGTTAGTGTTAATTACCCTAATTGATGTCCTTTGGGCGATGATAAATTTCAAAAAAGTTAGGCACTTTTCTATAAGTGTCTCTCCCCCATGACTAAACTAAACACTTCGGGTTCAAGTAGGTTCAAACGGAATTAAAATTGGAGCACCAATGAGCGAGATATAAGTGAAAAAGCAAGGGTCATGTAATCGCAAGTCGTAGAGAAAAATTTCAACAAATCCCCTCGCGTGAATGGAAAAATGATGCTAAGTGTTGTGGCAGAGGTACCTATTTATAGGAAAATAGGACACGATATTGCGTACCATATATTGCGTACGTGATATCACGTGGGACACGATATCGCGTATGCAATATCTTGTCCCTAGTGGTATGAGACACCAAGAAAATATCAAATTTTTAATGATTTTTCTTGAAATTAATGTTGGAAATTGAGGACATTGGCAAGTATTAAGATGTCCTAGGGTAATTTCATTGATTTGAGAGGCACTCTTAATGATAATGATGTGAACTTTACAATAAGAATTTGGCAGTTACGAAAAAAGGGAATGTAAGGGTACATTGGAACGTTAAAGTGATAGAGGGATAATAATAGGGAAAGAAAATTATGAGAAATTAAGCTGAGGGTAAGAAATTATGTGTGAGCTAGAGAATTAGTGAAGATTACAAACGATTACACAAGTGGATCCTCCCCAAAGCAGGTTTCAACCTATTATGCCCTTGTGTAACCACACTTAAAGTGTCCGTGGGCACTAGAAGGGTTAAATGTAATCTGCACTAACTCCAAAAAACACACACATGTAAATATCACCAGAATGAGATGAAAATTCTATCCTACACGGGACACGAGCTACAATTACACGAATAGTGAGATGAGATGCACTATAGAAGGAATCGTAAAGATTGGGACATGAGTAACTGACCTAGCACATAGTGAATCCTATGTGTAAAGCATGATTAATGTGTCATTAACCTATCTTTCCAAGATCAGGACCAAGTCTATCCTTCTAATCAATGACATCGCATTGTTTCATCCCATGATGAACAACTATGAGAGTACCATAACAACAAGGCGTACGATCACTTGGCATTTAGTACAAGGGAGGAGTTATTTTTGTTTTATGGCACTTTGTTTTTCTTTTTCTTCTTGTTTCTTTCACTTTACTGAATCTAGAGAAGCTGCCAACCTTCAGGCATGGGTGCATGTCTTTCGAGTGGAATCCCCTAGAACAACATTTGATTTTCGAGTGCCCTTTTGATTACTCTTACTCCCATTTTTCATTGGATCTACAAGGATCTTAGTACGACCACGTTGCATGATAACTTCCACAGAAGTCACCAAAAAGAATCCACAAGTCCCCTTGATGTCACACCCTAATCATTTCCTCTTGATCCATCCTTCTTCATTCTGGGTACAATGAACACAAAATTAATTTTAAGTTCTAAGAATGTCAAGAATATCACTGTACCCTCGAACAGAACCTCTTTATTTGTAGAATGGATGAGTGGGTGTAATGGATTCACTATCGAAATAATTACTCACTCATGACTTAATAACATAGAACACACCTCAACCAATGATCCACATGAGTGTTTTATTCGTAGATGAGATTACTTACAAAAACATAAAAAGACAAAAACACAAAAAAGATAAAAAGATAAAACGATAAAACAAAAAGTTGAAAAATGAAAAACTGGAAAACAAAAAGTTGTAAAATCAAAGAAAATGAAAATTATTTATTAATCCTGCTTGTTATTTAGAATGGGGTATATCCCCCATAACTAAACGGTTGAGTATGGCAAGGATTAATAAATGAAAGATAACGATCCTTGCATATTGGAAGTATTGGAACCGGTCTATACTTATCTCCTCAGGGTTCACACACTTGATTATAATAAGCATATGTGGCACTTTATATGATGTAGTTCCCGGATAACGAGTTGACCCACTATTATGTTTGTGACCATTAGATGGTATGCAAGCATTGGGATGATGGCTCCCATGGTTGTATTCATTGGGCCGTATGGTTGTTGGAGTGTTTGTTGGTGGCCTTGATAAAGTTACATGAGGTNCGTATGGTTGTTGGAGTGTTTGTTGGTGGCCTTGATAAAGTTACATGAGGCGGTGGGTTCAAAGATAAGGGTACACCATAGTGTGGGACTTGTGCTAGGTTGGAAGATGCAGTGGCCTTGGAATTGTGTTGTCCCTTCTTACGGTCGTGTTTAAAGAAGGGGCGCTTTTGATGTTGCGGAGGCTTTTCACTGCTATTGGAAGTAGTAGCACAAGTACTGTTCGTGGGTTGTTGCTGTGATGTAGACACCTTAGGAACAGTTGGTGGCACTGTGGAAGGAGGGAAAGGATGAGAATGTTGAAAGTTAGGAGGAGTATAAGGTGCACAAGGTGGTGGTTGTGTTGGAGGCATGGGCTAATAGTATTGTGGAGAATAGTATTGTGGTGAGATAGAGTATGTTGGCCCGAATGGAGAAACAGGATGTTGAACGAGATAAGCATTTGGATTCCGATGATATGAAGGGTGTCTCCAGTCCAATGGTGGTCTCCCCCATGACTAGGATGGTTTCCACTGTGGTCTAACATAGTATCTCTATACGAACTTTGGATGTAACATGTTTCCCCAATGCTCTTGTAGATGTAACAATATTGGGCATTGGCCCTTGGGATGATCGTATAGGCATATGTTGCATTCATAAGTATGACTGGCAGTTGACCTCTTCTTTTCTTTATCCCTTCTTTCTGAATGTCTAATGTTTTTTCCTGCTTCTTGGGTTGTCAAAACTCTATCTCCAATGGTGTTGATATATTCTCCACACTTTTGATACATCCATTCCAACATCTTATTGATCTTTGCCTCAGCTTCTTCTAATGATTTTCGTATTAGCAAAGATGATGTTTCCACCTTGAGATTAGTTGATCTCTCCTTGTTATGATCATGGACCTTTGTTAAGTTGAGTTTTTGGTCTTGTTGATATTTTTCAACACTCTCCCATGTAGCTAATTCTCCTTCTTCTTTTGCTACCTGCTTAATAAGCTCTTGGATTTGATGGGTTCGTAGTTTGTATACTTGACCTTGGGCATACATTCCTAAGGTCTCTCTTGTTTCATTACGTAGCCCATCAATAATATGGTACATTAGCCTTTCCTCGGAAAACCCATGGCCTGGACAGTTGTGTAATAGTGCATAATATCTTTCTAAGCCCATGTCCAAGGGTTCATGTTTTGCTTGTTTCCATCCTTGGANGAAAGTTGTTTAAATCGAGCCTGGGTATACGGCTCTCTTTACGATGCCTACGTGAGATTCAAACAGCCTTTTGTATTTGCATTAATCTTGTAGTGGCCAGTCGGGGTTCATCATCATTAGGTAAGTTAGGCTTTCGTGTGTTGTGATGATGTTGTTTTCATTCATGTTTATAAGAAACTCCCACTTCAGGTTGTATACTCCAATCTTCATCATCATATAGTTCGTTGGTCCTCCAATGAACTTCCTCACTAAGTGTGGTGTTATCGTGTTCTTGTAGGAGAGGCATTGTTGTGTGTGAATTTATGTGACTTTTTATAATTACTTCTTTCTAAGAGATATATCGTTAAGTCCTATACAGTGACCTTGTATGATATAACTAATTTAGATAACTAGCACCGTCCCCTGCAACAGCGCCTATGATGAGTGGCGAGGTACCCCTACACTCAACCATACGAATACGAGCGTTCTCACGCGTGATCCGGTCAAACTCTGCAAACGGACTAGTTGTGGCACCTAGATCGTTATCCTTAGGTCGCAGTTCACTGTCTTCCTACCTAGACTAGTATTATATTTGTCACATATGGTTTAGTCCAGAGTGAGGTGTATGATGTGTTCCTAATCTAACGCTATTCCTGAAGGTAGTGGAAAATAATATTAACTAAGCTAAGCTAGGGGGGAAAGGGTAAGAGAGTCTAATCTAGCCTAAGTGCGATGAGCATCCGATTCCTTGATCAACCGTACACATCTTGGACTTCGTGCATGACCACCATTGGGATTACCAAGCACAGATCCTAGGTATGCGACTTAGATACCAAGTAGTCACACTTAAATGCTCTTAATCAAGTCGTACTCATTCCGTGTTACTAGGAGATAAGGGTGAGAGAGAATATTAACTAGGAAAGCAATAAATAACAATTAAATAAATAAATAACAAAGTGAATGCTGCAATGATGAAGTAATCTCAATCTTTATTTCTGGTCATGTGTGTGTTCAAGTACGTCACACTCGAATAAAGAATGCCATACAATTACATTCATCACACTGCGGGCAGACACGAGAAAATAATCTATCTCTAAAGTGATCAAACTGCCAGAGCTTCGCTACTTCTATTCTACCCGTCCCAACAAGGGAGAGCTGCTTCTTATTTATAGACATTGCAACGGACTGCGATATCGCGTACATGATATCGCAGGGGAAGACGTGATATTGCGTACACGATATCGCAGGGATGCGTACGCGATATCGCGGCCCATGCAATATTGCGGGGGATGTAATATCGCGTATGCGATATCGCGGCCCATGCGATATCGCATCCCATCAAACATGGTACTCCATTTGCAAATAGATTCTAGCTCTAATGACCGATAGCAACTTTCAACTTCGTTGATGAGTGTCTTTGGGAAAAGCTTGAGTTTTTTCCATTCATTCTCTACGTTTTGCAAGGCATAGGCATCATGAAAAGCTTGTAGATATGTTTGTGAATTAGAATTATATTCACCCTCAAATCTTGGAATATTGTTTATGTCTAGGAGCTTGATCCAACTATCCTTCATATACCTAGTTATAATTTTAACTGCCTCTACAATGTTGAGCATGCTCGGAGTTGCTAATAGAGTTCATCATCATCGCTACATCGATGATGGTTTTGACCACCCTTTCAGTTTTGGTGGCCTTCACGATCATTGTTATCTTACTAATCACCTTCATCACAGTTGTTTCGATGGTGTCTTTTATGAGAACTGTTAGATGAAGAGGAATGCTCAGAATTGGATGAAAAGAAAGGTGGATTGTCACTGCCATCGTGGTGTTCACCATCACTCTTATGTTTATTACGATCTCCATCCTTAGATCCCTTGTTGTTGCGATGTTTACCTAAGTTCCTACCTTGGCTATCAATTTTTCCTAAACCCAATTTATGGATAGTGGATCACAGGTTCAGGTTCACACCCTCGCCATCAGTAGCAAGGGGTGGAGAATCTTCATGTTGAGAACCTTCAATAGGAGGATCCTCAATGTCATCTTAAATTAGTAGGAACATGGGATTGGTGTGTTTTCCCTTTGTATCTTCATGGATTTTCTCCTAAAATTAATCTCCCTTGCATTGTGTTTCAGTGGGATAGTAGTTTCGAGTGTCATATCCATCCACAACATATTCTTCGTGAAGATCTAAGATGCCCAACTTCTTAAGAGTTTTAAACAACATCTGAGGCACAGATTGATCGGGGGGAAAGACGATGTTACCCTCCATATCATGCGATCTCATATGTTCATCTTGATGTGGGATGAAGGTGAAATTTGGTACAAACTCATCTGGATGAGTGTATATCACTTTGCATTTTTATGGAACCAGTGGTTTGGTATCTTCGGGCTTGACAAAAGAAGAACACATTTTGCAAAATAAAATAATATTATTAGTGTGCCTTTATAATTTTTATGTATAGTGGGAATAATATTGACCTTGAGGTTTGTATAACAATATTAATGATATTCACTTATACCTAAATAGTGCACATTCCACAAACAAAGTCCCCAACAATGGTGCGAATGATGAGCAATGAGGTACCCCTATGCCACACCATATGAATTACAAAGCGTTCACACATGATCTGGTCAAATTTCATGGACTTTGTCATTTCTGGTGCACTAGTCCTTTAGGAAGTGAATCTAGCTTTAAGGTCAATCATTGTCTTCCCAATTACATTTGTGACATTCATTGGTATGGTTAAGTGTAACTAAGGCATTCAATTTTTATCATTTTTATGTTTTATAGTTGGGTTCTTGAAATGTAGATGAAAAGGAATTTAATTAACTAATCTAAATTAACTAATTAACTAATCATTTAAGTAATACTAACATAAGTATCCATTCCCACTTTCTATACACATCCTGAACCCACGTATTCACCGTTGGGTGACCAAGCACTACGCTACTGGAAATACCAAGCGATAACACTGTTGGGATTACCAAGCGAATACATGTTACACTCGAAGTGGACATACTTATGTGTATAATCTATCTTGCTTAATTGCCTTATTAACGTAATAACTAAAAAATATTTAAGAACTAATTGAAAGAAATTAATAAATAATTGGAAATAATAAATGCATAAATAAAGTAGATAATCTATCCAAAGTGTTGAAGGGTTTAAATGCTCGAATAAAGATCCATACACTCAATGAATCCTACTACGAGCACATGGGGGGAAAATTTGGTCTTTCGAATGGAAGAAGTGCAAGAGCTCCAATGCAACTACAATCTACTTATGCCATAAATGTGTCTGCAATTGCGTATTTATAGTCAACACATGACACTATGTGAACAGGGCCTCGTCGACGCATGGTAAGATGCATCGACTAGGCCTTGTCGATGAGGCTACATTATCACAGCTAACTTAACATGACTCATCACTTAGATTTTCAATATGTGAATAATTATAGATGGAATAAATGCATTCAGGATAAAATAGTAGGAGAAATCAAAGCTCTTTATACAATTAAAAATAAATGCAAGACATTAGGAATTTAGTCTTCGATGGTTAGAAAATAAATCTTTTTCATTGTTAGTTATCCTCTTGTGTTATATGAATGCATAGCTTGGGACTAGGTCTTAACATTAAAAATTGGAAAATTATTGAAAGAGTACAAAAGATGTTTTTACTTGATGAATTAAAGACGAAGGTACAAACATCCTATTTTATGCTTTTGTTAAAATGTAATCTATTTTTTTTTACAAGTCGAAGGTATTTGTCAATTTATTGTTGTTGGTGAGCATTTAGGATTGCCAATGTTTTCCTCCAAGTCTTGTGGCTGGGATCACAAGAAATGAAGGTGTTCCTTCAAACTTGAGTTCAGGTGCTTGCTGATCTCTAGCAACACCAAGGCCCAAATACCTCCAAATAAACTCAGTGGTAATAGAGCGAAGTAAGCATGAATGTGTGTTTGCTATTATGAATGTTGAAATGCTTGGGTTTGTGTATAAAACTATAACTAGATATTATAATAAAAATTTAGCTAACCTTGTTGAATATTGTAAGTCATTAAAGATTTCTATTTTGTCAAGTCACTTAGTCTATACAATCCTTATAGTACGTTACTTGAAACAAATAAAATTTCACCAAAATACTTAAGCAAAATTCTACAAAAATCTACTCCTAATTTTCCCCAAAGAGAAAGATCCATAAAAAAGACTAGAAATAGAGTGAGATTCAATGGATTTTCAAAGAAAGAAGAAAAGAAATCAAATTTTTATGAAATCTCAAATATTTAAGCAAGATAAATTGAATATGAGGAAACACTTCGAAATAAAGCTATTCCAATTCAATTTAAAATATCACAAATTGTCCAAACCTTTTGAGGTAAACAAGCAATTTTGTAAAATATACTCTTATTAAACTACCAAAATAATTTGTAAATAAGAAAGTACAAGCTATTATTTGGCTAGTTGAATAATTGTCAAGAATTGCAAATAATAGAACTATCAAAAGTAATTTAACAATTTCAAGATTAAAAAATTAAGGAAAAGACTTTTAAAATTAAATCTATTTTAAGTTAGCTCAAAATATCAAATATTTTCTAGACCCTCTAGACTCAAACAAGCAATTTCATAAAGACATTACTACTAAATTTCTCAAGATGTTTTTCAAAAGACAACATAACCTTTTATATGGCAACCAAATAGAAGTCTAGAATTGTGCAAAAATATACCTATAAGAGCAATTAGAAAATCCAAAAATTAAATGTCAAGCACAATACTATCTAAACCATTAGCTAAGAAACTAAGATAAAATGAAAAGAAAAAAACTCACAAGATTAAAACAAAGCAACTAAATTGATGAGGCAATTAGCAAGCCATTCTTTACAAGTAATTTTTAATAATTCTTCCAAGTTTCTCCTCCTTTGCATTCTACCATTGAAACTCTTTTTATAGTATCTTTTGTGTAGTTACAATCATCATAAGAGATTAAGGTGAGTTACAAATATCTAGGGAATTTACTCATGATTACCATAAGAAGTTATAACTTCTATAGGGAGTTATTATCATTAGAGAAATTTAAGCCATAGTTGGCAAATGTCCTACCCAATAATCTACTGCTTCCTTTTTTGTTTTTTTAAATGATAACTTTTTCCATTTTCCTTTAAATATACCTAAATCTAAATTATTTTTAAAATTCATATTATAACCTTATGTCCATATTATTTCTTATCAGAATATAGCTTAAAGCATCAGTAAACAAAAACCATTTTTTTAAAAAAAAATCTTTACTTGTGATCAGTATAACGATGAGGGTTTTATGATTTGTCGCATCACATCTCTTCCATTTTCGATGCTGTCAATGTCATCTACCGAAGTTTGAAGTTGAGAAGATAATAGCCAGATCTAGCTTTAGTTGCAGAGGCCCAAGCCATGTGTTCGAGACCAAAGATAGGTTTTTGTCCTTGTCATCATTGGAGTTTCCACCTTGAGGGATGTGTGGAGTTCTCAACTGAAGCTACCACCACCACCATTATAACGAGTAACCTGTAGTGTGTCACCTGCTGTCAATACTATTGAAGCCCTCGACACCACACACTACCTCCCATGCCTACGGTTTAGGCTATTGCTACTACTACCTACTAAAATCAACATTGAACTGTGTTTTGGATGGTCAATTTTCAGCATTACATCTTCACAACCTATGAAATCACCAGATATTGTGCGTAACTAGCATGTCTTAACTTCCAAAATCATCCCACAATGTTTCAATTACTCTACTGGTTTCAGATGCACCACTTCTAATTTCGAAATCTCATCTTATAGTTACTACACATAGTATTTTACTTGTAATGATTTTCAAACTCTAAATTCGAAAAACCTATCTGTTGATGCCAACATCACCCATGCTAGGCAAGGGGCCATGATTAATAGTTTTTAAAAAATCCTATGGGTTTTCTAACTATGAAAATTATTTGTGATGGTATTATAGATAAAGCAAAGTAACCTCAACAACTGGAAATTTGGATCTTATTATTAAACCTTAATTCTACTTCCTACAAGAATGTTTCTACATTTGCATCAAATTTATCAGAAAGTATTATGCATGCCATTATAAGATACAAAAACCACAATTACCCAACTTCGTTTCTTGACTAATGTCAAGGGCTAGGCATAAAGAGAAATCACAAGTATTCGTTGGTGACATTCTAATTTACTATCCTCTCATAACAAAATAAAAAGAAGATAAAAAATGAAAAAGAGAGAGAAATAATGAGGCCTTCACATTAATAAGAATATCTTTCATGCAATTGTGTTCATTTTTGAACTACTGCTTCTTAATGTTTTGTAAAGTTGTCTTTAGGACTCATCACTAATTTCAGACTAAAAATCCCAACTGGCATGAAGATTTTTGCAGGTAGGTTGTCAACATTAATTTAAATATCATAGGTTCCCACCAAAAATTAACAATTGCATACTGTTTAGATTTAAGGAAAATTTATTCACTAAGATATCTAAAATTTATTCACTAACATATCTCTTGGATTTTTCTTTTCTTTGTTACTTATAGAACATTAATCTAAGATAGTCCATAAAAATAGTGTAACCATTCTTAAAAAGGTTAGTTCCAGAGTCAAGATTTTTCCAGAAATCACCAGAGATTGGTGGTATACAAGGTGCAATGCATGAAGATAGACTGGAAAATCTATTCACACAAAAGTCACCAAATCAGTCATTCCTCTAACACACAAAAGTCACCAAATCAGTCATTCCTTTAACACCACTAGCCATTCATTCCTAATAACTACCATGCAAATGGTGAAAATTATGTGGGACAACACTTTAGGTGACAAGAATGGCAGTTTCAATTCCATGATGTTTGCAGGGAAATCGCATCAACAAGCACCAATGAAGATTGATGAACCGCAATATCGGGTCTGCGATATCGGAGCCTACCATGCGATGTCAGATACCCGATATCGGGACCTACCTCCTTTCCTATAAATAAGAGGCAAGCACACTTGGTTTTGTAATTAGATAGTTAGACCCTTAGCCGAACTCTTACCTTTTCTTCCTCCCAGAGTTAGAATTATTTCTACGTGCTCGCAGTAGGAGTCATAGAGTGAACGAATCTTTATTTAAGCATTGTGTACCTAAGCACACCTTATGTACAGCAATAAAGATGAAATTTATGATAAGCCTTGCAGCATCTAGAATAGATTAATTAATCTTAATTACTGTTATTAAATGATTTCCTAGTTAATTAATGCTCTCTCTCTCACCCTACAACTCTCCTAAGTAAATACACTCAATATGATCACTTCAAGCATGCATGTAACACTTGGAAACCCAGTAACGATTAGCATTTGGTAATTTCAGTAGTGTTGCACTGGTTTAGGATGTGTATGGCAAGTGAGAATAGATGCTGATGTTAGGATTAGTTAGAACTTAGTTAATGAGTAGTTAAGATAAATTACTCACTTAGTTATCTCTCTCCTTCCCTATTAGTGCAGGACATAAAAACATAAAAGATATAAAAATCATATGCCTCAAGCTTACTTAACCATACAATCGTGACATACAAGTGAGTTTGGGAAGACAATGATCAACCAACCCATCCTTGTTACACAAGGGCACATAAGCACTTAGTCCTTGGAATTCGACCGGATCATGCGTGAAATGCTCGTATTCGTATGGTTGAGCGTAGGGGTACCTCGCTACTTATCATTGGCGATGTTGTCAGGGACTTAGTTGTTTGTGCACTAATTAGAACTTAGGAAATCATTCACATTGTTGGAATGAACCCTTATAGTTGGTTGAGAAAATAATAGACAAGAATACATTGCACACTGAACAAACAAGTATGTTTCCTTCTTTGTACGAAAGCGCCTCACTGCCTAGGTCTGAAACAGGAAATAATCAGTGGTGTAATACACATGACGTTGTTCCACCAGTCCCTCAAAAAGTTTGAGTGGTATATATTCATCCCAATGAGTATATACCAGGCTTCACCTTTATCCTCCATCAATATGACCAACAGCGTTAGCGAGACTTAGAAGGTAACATAGTGTGACCTCCCGATCGTTCAGTCCCAAGCATGATTCTACGTGCTCTCACATGAATTGGCATGCTGCACTTACATGCAGAATACATTGTGCAAGACCATGACTTGAGAGAATACCGTCCTATGGAGGCACAATGTTAAAGGGACTTGCAATAGGAGAGACATCATAAGTCTTTGAAGGGTAAGTGGTCCCAGGATGTCCCACATGTCTTAAGTGAAAATGAGGGTGGTGAACCTACCTTAGGTAATCACCCACACAACAATGTTCCTCCCCTTGACTTTGGCCAAGGGGTTGTGTATCAGAACCTTCATTCCACTATTCATAACCTAGGTTCTGATACCCATGGGCACAAAGGATCTAAAAAAGGAACACGAACACATGATAAAGATGAACATTCTGATCGCAATCGTGATCGACACCAAGATCATCAAAGAGAAGGTAGCAGACATTGTCATGGTGATGGTTCTCCTTCTTCTTCACCTTCACCATCTCCTTCACCCTCTCCTTCAGTATTCGGATGCTGTTATAAAGAAAAAGACCATGGGGATAAAGGTAGGCAAAGTGGAATTCATAAGCGAAACAGCCAGGAAAGGGGATGAGGGCACTCTAGAGAATCACAACATAAAAGAAGGGAGAGTAGGGAATAACATAGGCATCATAGACGCCATGGACGAGACGATCATGATGAACCTCTACTCGCTACTCGAAGTATGTTAGAAATAACTAAGGTCGTTAGAATTCCAACTAGGCACCAGAGAGATAGTAGGATCAAGAGATTAGATATGAACAATATCCAATGATTTGAAGGGGGATACAACGCTGATCCTCAGAATTACTTACAAGCATTCCATGATGCATGTGCCTTACAAAACATAGAGAACGAATGGCAAAAACTTAAGTTGTTCCTACAAACACTAGTTAAAGAAGCAGAAAGCTGGTACCGGTCCTTAGAACTGGAATCCATTCATAGATGGAGTACTATGTTAGAATTATTCAATGATAAGTACCAAATGTACTCCCAAATGTCCAACTTGCAAAAGCAAATCCAATGCTGGAAACAAGGAGGACATAAACCCTTGGATGTTGCCATGGGTCGATACTATGCACTGTTACATCATTGTCCTGGCCATGGTTATTCGCAAAGGAATAAATTGCACCATCTCGTAGATGGGCTTAGGCATGAAATGAGAAGAACCCTTGGGACTTATGCCCAAGGAAGACTATCTGAGCTTAGGTCCCATCAAATTCAAAGACTATTGGAGAAAATTGCTAAGGAAGAAGGTGAGTTACTGAAGAGAGAAAGTGCATAAGAGTATAACCAAGATCTTCCCCTCCAAAAGAGGGGAGTACGATTTTGTGAGGATGAAGAAGAGTCACCACTAGAAAAGATGGTGAATAGGAAAACTTTGCCTATCCAAATGTTGACATCAGAAGTATCGCCAAAGGTAGACCAAATGTGGGATTCCCTAGACAATAGATTTCAAACTATTCTTAAAATAGTAGAGGACTCTAGAAAGCAAGGTAGTGAGAAAAGAAAAAAAAAGAAACTGAACATACACGTAACAAGGGTAAGGGAAAACTTACCATCATTGAAGAGTTTGTGAATTTAGAAACAAATAATGATAGTGGATGCAAGATATGTCAATATGACCATCCTAAGGGATGTTACACTATAATCTCACATCTACAGGAGTCTGGGGTGTATGCACTCAACCCGCGATTAAACAAAAGGCAAACACCTCAAAGGTTACCTTATCCTCAAGGTAACCCAAGGTAGTTCTACCAACCCTTAACGTATCATCCAAGTGAAACTCCACCACAACTGATTAAGCAATATCAATAGTGGCAACACCCATAATCATGGGAAATGCCACCACCAAGGCAACAGTATCCTTACCGGCAACCTGACCTATATGGATTTTATGTGCAGCAACCAGTCTCTCCACATGTCTCTACTAGTCACGTTACCCCTCAATCTCACTACCAAGCTTGTGAGTATTATAGGACTCCTTCTCCTAGGTGCAATGTTCCGTAATCATATCATCCTTCTCATCCAGCCACATCTCTTCCACCAATAGCTCCATTACCACCTGCTCCAGCTATGCAGGGTGAAATCCCTACCCAGCCATAGCAACATAATGCCACAAGGGTTGTTCACTCTCAACCTACTATTGGTTCCAACAACCACATGAAGAAAAGAACTTTCTTTAGAACCAATAGTCCAACCAAGCCCTTGCAATCACAAGCAGCTGATTCCTTAGATTCATCAGTATCAATCAAAACTTCAGAGTCTCCTTCAACCTAACCATCGCATTCAACGCATACGATCATGTTAACACATGTCGTCACCGATTGGATCAAAGCTGGCCATCTTCCTAGGAAATTATCTAATCATGGGAGTCCTCTGATATATTTACAAATTGCTGGAAATGAACCATGCAAGGCTCTTTTGGATTTAGGTTATGGTGTCAATTTTATTTCTCAATAAATGTACAAGGCATGGAACCTGCCTCCATTGAAAAAGAGCAACATTCATCTAGAGTTGGCTGACTAGTCCATCACTATCCCATTGGGACTAGTGGACGACATTGTTACCACTATTTGTGGGTGGTCATACCCAGCTGACTTCCTAGTGATTCAAGTGAAGAACGGTAAGGGGGACTTCCCAATCATAATGGGAAGAGCATGGCTAAGTACCATCGATGCACGCTTAGGAATTCATGATCTTTCCCTAGAAATATCAAAGGAAAATACATTCGAAAAGATCGAGAAGAAGAAAGTTCCATGCACCTCATACAGTGACACAAGGTGTAATTGCTTACAGAGGTCATGGGTTGTGCGAAGTTTAACACTTCCCACATGTAATCAGTTTGCACAAGTGATCAATATACAAACATGCCTCTATGCAACAGCCACATGACAGGAAGGCACCCAGTGGTTGACAACTGATCAAGAAAGCAGTTCAATCATATGCATGGAACCAACTGAGGGTTTGACTTACACTTACATCGATAGAATAGATGCATTAAAGCAAGTCCACTACCAACTTCCAAGTCTTAACCTTGAAAGTATCAATTGGGGGAAGTTGGAAATCCTTGAGAAATTTAAATAGGAGACCATTACCCACTAGTATGGAATACACATTCCTTAAAAATGGAAAATTGGTAATTATTAATGCTAAGTTTGCTCTGTAACAAAAAGAGAGACTGTTGAAGGTAATAAATAAATGGTTGAAAGCCTTCTCTTGGTCATATCCCAAATTAACTGGAATAGATCCTAGGATATGCCAACATAGAATTTACACCGACCACTCCATGAAACCTCGAAGACAACCGTAGAGGCAGTTGAACCCAAAGCTAAAGCAAGTAGTTGAGGAAGAAATTGAACAGCTTCTCAAGGCTGGGTTCATATACCCCATTGCTGATAGCGAATGGATTAGCCCCTTTGTTATTATGCCTAAAAAGGGAGGCAAATGGAGGATGTGCATAGATTTCAGGATACTAAATATGGCAACATTCAAAGACCACTTTTCATTGCCATTTGTCAACCAAGTCTTAGATACCATCCTAGGGCATCGCTATGATAGTTTTCTGGATGGATATAGTGGATATAACCAAATAAAAATTGCCCCAAAAGACCAAGCCAAGACTATGTTCACTAGTCCTTAGGGAATGTTTGCATACAAATAGATGTCATTTGGCTTGTGCAATATCCCTACAACATTTCAACGACTAGTTCTAAGCATATTCCAGTAGCAGATAAGGAATGGTGTGGAGGTCTTTATGGACAACTTCTCCACTTATGAAGAAAACTTTGATCAAGCCTTGGACTGGTTAGAGAAAGTGTTAAAAATATGTGTAGAAACCAATTTGAGGCTCAACTGGGAAAAAATCCAGTTGATGGTTCAAGAAGGCATAGTACTAGGGCACAAAATCTCACACACAGGGATAGAGGTAGACCCCAAGAAAATCAAAGTTATCCAAGGAATTACCCATCAACCAGAACCTTTCAAAGGTATTCAGTCATTCCTTAGACATATAGGCTACTATAGGAGATTTATTGAGAACTTCTCAAAGGTTTCCAAACCATTGGTAGAATTAACGAAAAAGGACGTACCTTTCGAATGGACCAGGGAATGCGAACTAGCTTTCCAAACTTTGAAATAGAAGCTAGTAGAAACACACATTCTACAAGCTCCTGACTGGTCCAAACCATTCCATATTATGACAAACATATCCAACTATGCCTTAGGAGCTGTACTTACATAGTTAGATGACCAGAAGCATCCTTATTACATCTACTATGCAAGTAGAAGTATCGCTAGTGCACAACTTAACTATAGTACCATAGAGAAGGAATTAATGGTTGTAGTGTTTGCACTAGAAAAGTTTAGACACTATGTATTGGGATATAAACTATATATACATATAGATCATAGTGTAATCTGGTTCCTCATGAATAAGCCAATAGTAAGCCCTCGTATCATACGATGGCTTGTAATCTTATAAGAGTTCGATTTAATGATGACTGATCGCAAGGGCACCGAGAATGTAGTTGTTGATCATTTATCTCAATTGCGATGGGACAACAAAGAGGATGAGTATCCAGTTTCTGATTATTTCCCTAATGAATTCCTATTTTCTAGTGTAGTAAATAATCAATCACCCACAGAGAAAAACTAGTATAGTAGCATTCATACCTATCTCCTCACCCAACAAATACCACAAGAGTTAGACCTTAAGAAGAAACAACATTTTCTTCACCAAGCTAAGTACTTTATGGAGATCAATGGGCAACTTAACAAAGTGTGTCCCAATGGCTTGGTTCGATGGTGTGTTCCCAATATAGATCAATTGCGAGTTCTCCAAGATGCTCATGAGGGTCCTTGTGGGGGTCATTACGCTAGGAGACGAACGGCCATCAAGATCTTACTTGCAGGATATACATTGTTTCGAGACCCCCATCAATTCATCCAATCTTGTGAGCACTGTCAACATGATGGGGGAATGATTGCTAAAATGGAGGATTTGCAACAATGGATCCAACCTTTAGAACCCTTCGACATTTTGGGAATTGATTTTATGGGGCCAATTACACCAATGTCCAATGTAAAAGCTTATATTATTGTTGCTATTGATTACCTAACAAAATGGGCAGAAGCAGCTACTGTTAAGGATTTCACATCATCTACAACTACACAATTTGTTCAACAACAAATGCTAAATAGGTTTGGTGTGCCTCGTGCACTTATTTCAAACAATGCTACACACTTTACAGGTGTGACTCTTCAAAAATTAATGCAACACTTAGGGGTTGAACACAAACTAACAACACCATACCACCTCCAAGCGAATGGTCAAGCCAAAGTCACCAATAGGGAGATTACGAAAATATTGACAAGAACTATTAGTAAGTTTAGGCGAGACTAGAGCACTAAACTGAATGATGCTCTTTGGGCATACCACTCCACATGGGAACTCCCTACAGGCTACTCTCCCTATGAGTTAGTGTATGGTAAATTACCAACACTTTCCATTCAAACTAAGCTCTGTACACTATCCACAGCATGTGACCTCAACATTGACCTTGATCTAGCATAGAAACAACAATTGGTAACCCTTAACTTGCTAGATGAAAATTGACTAGCTACCCTATCATCTAGTGAATTTCACAAGGCATTCAATAAACAATGTCATGACCTAAGAATTAGGAAAGTTAAATGTCAACCAGGAGATAAGGTTCTCTACTAGAATCCCACACATGTGCCACAACATACTAAATTTTAAACACTGCAGGAAGGACCTTATATTATTTATGCAATTTTTCCTTTAGGGGCCATGACAATATACAAACGTGAGAGCCCGAACAAGAAAATGTTGGTCAACGTACAACAAACCAAACCTTTCCCTGAGCTTAGGATAGCCAGTACACATGCTACCTCTATTTATGGACAACCTTTCTCACTATTTCGAATCACCTCCTTCCAACTCAATCATGGGGGAGCTGGCCACCTATGCCAACCATTCTAGGCCCTTAGTTATTTTTCAATTTTTTTTTACACATTTTTGCTTTATACATTTCTGTTTTACACATTTTTCCAACTTTTCTTATTTTTGTTTTACACCATCATTCATATTTTTACTATTTCTTCGTTTGCTTGATTTACTTTTATTCATCATCCAATAAGTGCTCATGATGGTGGATTGAATTATATCATATTAATTGCTAATGTTTGATTTTTACCTTTCAATTATGATGCTAATATTAAGGTATGGTTCTTTTGGTAAAATAGGAAATGAGTCCACACCATCCACTCATCCATACAACTCTATGGTCTCCTTTGGCTTGGAACTGTACAATCCCTTTTTCTAAGTACACTTGTTAATGAATTGATGGCTGAGTATTTTTGAAACCAAGGAAAGACTCAAAGGATGAAAAGGGTGTGACTTCAAGGGAATTTGATGCATTTGTGTTGGCCACTCTCTTAGGTGCTTAGATGCTTTTTCTTGGGTTTTCTACCATTTTACCATCAATTAAATATCAAGAAGCTGAGTAAATAAAAATAAGTCTTTGCATGGTGTGGTTCTCACGTAAAAAAAAAGTGAGAATTCAAAGCACATCCCTTAGACATAATAAAGGAATATGGGCTACAAGCACTAGTTATGGAATTGGAAAGACATGTTACCCATGCTTGAAGGTTCCCTCTAACTAAGGCCCTTTCTCACTTCCTGCTTCTCCATCTCACTCTCCTTGGAATGGTGGTGACTCTTTCTGAAAGCATTCCTGTTGCTTCAAGTGGATGGATTGGTCAAGTGTGTTGATGCGAGGTCACTGGATGTGGTTGGTTTGAGTCCAGATTTGGAATGAGTTCTACTCAGTTATCTTAACCATGAAATACACAAGGGGTTTTACACAACCTTGTTTTTGGGATTCCATTCCATTCTCTCCTCTCCATCTTTCTTTCCATTTTTCCACCTCATTAGCAATTTTATCATCAGTCCATTTCTAGGTTGATGCATTATTTTTCTTTGGTAAATTCTTATAGGTAAGTCTTTAACTCTTGCTTCCAACTGACATTCCTAGAGCCTACAAACTCTTTGGTTTGTGGGTTTGTCAGGGCATAAAGGGCATGAGCCTGCTTTGGGGAGGACCCACTAACATTCCTTTTTGGTGCAATTGTTAAGTTCTTTTCTTTAAACATTTCCTACAATCAATCATTTCTTATTTCATCCCCATCCATGGCATCCATTTTATTGGTATTGCCATTGTTATTTTTCCCATCTTTCTTGTTCCTCATATTTTTCCATCTTATAGATACCAAAGGTTTGCTCTTAGTTGTGGGGGCCCTGGCACAAATTTCTCAACTTTTTTCATTCTACTATTTGCCTAACCCCTACACCTTGGGTAGTCACCAGTGATAAATCTCCGAACCAGTTTCTGCCATAACCACAACTTAGCTAATGTGCTTCATATCAAGGCAAGGTATCAACTGCATTGTGGTTTATCTATCCTTGCTCATTTGTGACTGTGTTGTATGTGCAGATGACAATCATACAAACAATGGACTAGGCTTGGAGGAAGCACCTAGGATGGATCGAAACTGGAGCATTTACGAAAGGAGCAAGTTTGGTGGCATGGCTATGGATAAACAATGGAAGGTGCAATCTTGGCATTAGCAGCAACACGCTTCATCTTCTTTGTCTCTCTCTTTCTCTTCAAGCTACCAAATAAAGGCTTGGATGTCATTTATGTACGAGTGTTTACCACAATTTTCATGAACACTAATGTTGTCATATGCTTATTGATTAGTTCACTGGGCACGTTGAGTCTGTCATTCCATTCCACCATCAGTTGTTAATTAGTCAATAATCCCATACCTTCCCAATATTTTGTAAGGAACTTGAGGACAAGTTTTCATTCAGTCATGGGGTTATGATGAACCGTATCAGGGCCGCAATATCGTATCTTCGATATCGGGTTGGCAATATCGAAGCCTACCATGCGATGTCAAATACCCGATATCGAGACCTGCCTCCTTACCTATAAATAAGAGGTAGGCACACTTAGTTTTGTAATTAGATAGTTAGACCCTTAGCCGAACTCTTACCTTTTCTTCCTCCTAGAGTTAGAATTATTTCTACATGCCCACAGTAGGAGTCATAGAGTGAATGGATCTTTATTTGAGCATTGTGTACCTGAGCATACCTTGTGTATGGCAATAAAGATGAACTTTATGATAAACCTTGTAGCATCTAGAATAGATTTAATTAATGTTAATTACTGTTATTAAATGCTTTCCTAGTTAATTAATGCTCTCTCTCTAACCCTACAACTCTCCTAAGTAAATACACTCATTATGATCACTTCGAGCATGCGTGTAACACTTGGTAACCCAGTAACGATTAGCATTTGGTAATTCCAGTAGTGTTGCACTGGTTCAAGATGTGTATGGCAAGTGAGAACGGATGCTGGTGTTAGGATTAGTTAGAACTTAGTTAATGAGTAGTTAAGATAAATTAGTCACTTAGTTATCTCTCTTCTTCCCTATTAGCGCAAGACATAAAAACATAAAAGATATAAAAATCATATGCCTTAAGCTTACTTAACCATACAATCGTGACATACAAGTGAGTTTGGGAAGACAATGATCAACCAAATTGTCCTTGTTACACAAGGGCACATAAGCACTTAGTCCTTAGAATTCAACCAGATCGTGCGTGAAATGCTCATATTCATATGGTTGAGCATAGGGGTATCTCGCTACTTATCATTGGCGACGTTGTTGAGGACTTAGTTGTTTGTGCAGTAATTAGAACTTAGGAAATCAAAGATGCAGCTCATGTTCATATTCTAATGGAGCTATGCAATTGGTGATGACTTTTTCGATCAGATTCTAGAACACGGATGTTTTAACAAATGAGCTATAGTGCACCTCACACAGTTTTCATGGGCATGGTGGAGGCCTACCATTACTTGGGAGTTATGCATAGAAATCTAAAGGCCGAGAATTTTCTACTGGGCAAGCTTGATAATGATTTCTTCCTCAGGGTCATCGACGTTTTCTTCAAACCTGGCCTAATTTTCATGAACGTTATGCCTTAGTATAGCAGTGGCCATTACTATGGTAGTGATGTGTGGAAGTGCAAAAGCAATGGACATGGTGGCAGATGTTACATAGCAACAAGAGCAGGGAGGTTTAGGCATCGGTATAGGGAGTTGCTTATAAAAGTAGCAACAACAACCACAAGGAAAAAGGATGATCTATCCCTCTTTGTCTCTTTCTCAAGGCAACCAACGGAACAACAAAAAGGGAAAGGACTAGTGTGACAATGAAGGTAGAGGATAGTAGCATGGGGGCATGGTGACAAGAGGTGGCATGCAGCTAGCAACAGCAACAGGTAGTGCAACGACAAGGAAAAGAGGGATCTCTCTCACACTCTCTCAACCTCTCTCTTCTCTAAGTGATGATGAGCAGCAAGCGACAACGAAAGCAGAAGGTGACATGCAATGATAGGAGCCAGTAAGCAACAGGGTTCTCTATCCCTATAGTAGTGGGTAGCAACAGGTGGTGTGTGATGACAAATAGTAGTGGCGAACAATGGCTAGTATCAATGATGACAAACGGTAGTAGCAACAGCGTGCAATAGTTTGTTCCTACACAGCAAGACTTTTGTCCTTGCAGCAACAAGGTTTTTTTCCCAACGGTGGGCAACAATGATAGTAACAACACTACGAGCAGCAACAGCAAATGATGTTAGTGCCACTATCACCATCATGGTTACCTCCTCCACCACCACAGTCACATCCTCTTTCTCCAACGATGATGGGAAAACACATGCAGACCAACCAACAAAGGCAGGCTTAGCTTAGCCAAGGCAACTAGATGTTGTGCTCATTTGATTTAAGCTCTATTTTAGTCTTTTATTTATATTCAAGTGATTGAAAATGTGAATTTTTATTACATGTCAGACATTAAGAATACCATCTGTTTATGAATTACCTCACATTTCATTTTCAAAAGCTGCTCATCATTTTATATTATCTTGAAAGGTTTCTTTTCTCAAATAATTGTTATTTCTTTGAAATGCCCTAATCTAAGGTCATTTAACCATTTAACGTTGCATAGCCTTCTCCAACTAAGATTATTTTCAATTTTCGTACCCATAATGGAGGCACCCTAGGCAATAGTATTTTTAAACAAATATTTTGGATGTTGATGTGTCAAAAATTTACGCATCAACACAATCTAGAATCCATGTTAAGCTTCATGCACATTTGCAGTGTTTTCAAGCCTTACATGTAGAACTTTCGCTACCGTTTGAAGGTTATTTTCTTAAATTTCAGCAGCCACTAGGCCTTCAAAAATGAATAGTGAACCAGTTAGGATGTTGATCAAGGGTAGTATAGAGGTGCACAGTCTTATTCAAAATCCATGGTACATAGATATATTTTCTACCGATCATGAGGTTGCTAGGATAGTCCAAGAGATTCTTCAAAATATTCACATTAAAGGATTGCTAAGTTTATTTAATCGTAGGTCACTAAAAGATGCCAAAGATCATGTGCCTTGCAATAACGGTTCAAGTAGTGTGAAGGGCAAACACAGTTTTCATGAAATAGTGGAGATTTTGTCTTCACAAAGGACACAAAGTAAGGCCATAGAACTCCACTAGAAGAACACCTGGTGTCACATTCATCACATTGTACATTGCCTACATCTTCACCAGCTCCACCTCTGCCTCCACCACATCTTGCTATTCTGCCATTGCTGGAGTACTCCTCTACAAGATTTTAGGAGGAATGTTGAGAGAGTTTCAAAGGCAACGAAAGGAATCTCTCCAGAAAGGTCAAAGCCTATGCAAGATCATGTGGCTTTATCTAGGAAAATCAAGAAAAGGAATGTGGAACCAAATCCATCAGTAGGCACTGGTAATTGAAAACATTACAAGGAGAAACTTAAGGGCAAAATTTCCTTGAAACTAGCCAAAGTGCAGGAGCAACCCATGTTGAATAGTAGCCAAGTCAATAGAAGAAAGTACAACACGTTCTTTGCATCATTCACCAGAAAAATTGCAGAAAGGACATTTTTTCTTGATAGAACAATTGTCTTAACTATGTGATATCTCAAATTGCTAGGTTCCTCCCTTAGATTACTTTCACCTTTGAGAATCCCAAACATTGCCTCATCCCAACAAGATTGTATTTGTTGCTTGTATGCTTTGATTGAAATGATGAACTTGCATTTGTAGAAAACAATACAATCTATAAGCTTGGTTTTAAAAACTCTTGCATTTCATACTTTTTCTCTTGATACAAGCACTTTGGTATTTTAATAAGAGTGTCTTTTACAAAATTACTTGCTCAACTTAAAGGGTTTGGTTAATTTGTGATATTTTAGATTGAATTCGAATTGCTGTATTTTGAAGTGTTTCCTCATGTTTAATTTGTCTCACTTAAATGTTTGAGATTTCACACAAATCTACTTTCTTTTCTTCTTGCTTCTAAAATCCATTAAATCTCTCTTTATTTCTACTTTTTTTTGTAGATCTCTCTCTAGGGAAAATTAGGAATAGATCTCTACGNTTTTTTGTAGATCTCTCTCTAGGGAAAATTAGGAATAGATCTCTACAAAATTGTGCTTAAGCATTTTGGTGAAATTTTATTTGTTTCAAGCAATGTACTATAGGGACTATATAGACTAAGTGACTTCACAAAATAGAAATCTTTAATGACTCATAGTATTTAACAAGGTTAGCTGAATTTTGATTATAATAGCCAATTATAGTTTCATTCACAAACCAAACCATTTCAACATTCATAACAGAAAACACACATTTATGATTAGTTCTCTCTATTTCCACTAATTTTATTTGAAGGTATCTAGGCCTTGGAGTTGCTAGAAACCATCAAGCACCTAAATTCAAGTTTGAAGGAACACCTTCATTTCCCTTGATCCCAGTCATGAGACCAAACAAAAACATTGGTGGTCCCAAATGGTCGCCAACATATCCTAATATAATAATTTACTAATGTAGAATTAAAAAGGATGTTACTAATTTCATTTTAGTAATGTCCATTTTATTATTTATAAAATTTTTAATGATGAATCATTAATAATATAAGCTCTATCAAAGCATGTCCATCGATGTATCCCCATCAACATTTGCTATGCTGTGTTGATGCAGATATGTCGATGTTGATGCAATCATTACCTATATAAATGTGCACACTCCTTGTATTTATCACACCTTTCGGTTATAGCCATAGCCATATTCTTACAGTTTTTTCCTTTTAGAGTTAGAATATTTTTCCTCTAAGTGCCATAGTGTGGATTTATGAGATTGTACAACATTTTATTCAAGTGTATATGTACTTTAACACATTTGCATAAATAGTAATAAAATTGAGATTTCCTATATCCATTGCAACACTTAAACTAGTTTAATTCTACTTTTCAATACTTTACTTTACATGTAATTTATATTCATATTTTAACTAATTAATATTATCATTCTTAAACAACGTGAGTATAACCATTTTAAGCATAACATCTTAATGCTTGGTGATGAGTGGCTAGGTACCCCTACACTCAACCACATGAATACAAGCATTCATGCACGATCCAGTTGAAT
Source organism: Gnetum montanum (assembly GCA_015680685.1). NCBI lineage: Eukaryota > Viridiplantae > Streptophyta > Gnetopsida > Gnetales > Gnetaceae > Gnetum > Gnetum montanum. The sequence continues at coordinate 120,933 of MNCI01038289.1, read as the reverse complement.
TCTGCAAACTAACTAGTTATGGCATCTAGATAGTTACACACTGATCGCAGTTCGCTATATTCCCACCTAGACTAGTATTTGCTTTGTCATGTATGGTTTAGTCCAAAGTGAGGTGTATGATGTGTTTCCTATCACTATGCTACTCCTAAGAACAATAGAGAATAACTTCGATTAAGCTAATAAGCAATACGGGAAGAGAATCTTAGCTAGCCTAAGTGCGATGAGCATCTGTCCTTAATCATCCATACACATCTTGGACTTCATGTACTACTTTTGAAATTACCAAGCGCATGTTACTTAAGCACTCCTAGATATGCTACTAGGATACCAAGTAGTAACACTTAAATGCTCATGATTAAGTCGTACTCATTCCGCGTTTAATAACAGGGATAGAAGATGATGGTAAAGAAATATTAATTAAGAAAATAATAAATAACAATAACAGTTAAGCAATTAAAACTAAGTGAATGCTACAATGATGAAGTAATCACGATCTTTATTGCCAGTCATGTGCGTGTCCAAGTATGTCACACTCGAATAAAGGTTTTGTATAATTACAATCATCACACTGTGGGCATGCATTGGGGAAAGAATTGAAATGAACTAACAATGAAAAAAAAAAAGACATTCTTCTATACTTACTTACCCCCCTTCTCTTGTGTGCCCAAATGTGTATTTATAGTCTTACACAGGAATCATGATATCATGTATCTGATATCGTTATTCAGGTTGCGATATCGCATACCCAATATCACAAATCCAATATTGGAGCCTAACAAATCATGGTTCATCATACCCCCATGACTGAATGAAAACTTGTCCTTGAGTGGAAAAAAATGAGAACAAGTTCCATTGATTACACAGTGGATAGGTATGGGATTATTGACTAACTAGAAATTTATTCATGCCACAGTGGAGAGTTGAACACAACAAAATTGGGACACAAACACAAAACTACAAAATTTATTAGAACTCATATGGTCCCTGGTATCGGTGGTTCCTTCCTGGGTCTCTTCCCCTTATCTTATGCTTCAGGTTTTGGAAATTGATGGGTCTGAAGGAGTGCCTGGAGCTTTTCTTCTTCAATTTGGGGGTCCTTTGCTCTCCATGCTAATGCTCCAATGTTTGATGGAGTTGGCACCTCCCATGGACACGGTAGTTGCAGGAACATCTGGTTGGCCTTGACATACCAAGCCGCAAACAACCATCGTTCCTATTCATAGGCTTTGGCTTCATTCTTATATTCTTGGTAATCCATGAGCCATCAATCCAAACCTGCTGCAACATCCTTTTGTCCTTGCTAGCTCGTTTTGACCACCTCTAATTTAGGACTTGCCACTTCCAATTTCTGCAATGTCTTCTTGTGCTCAGCAAATTCTATTTCATATTTAGTGTAAGTGGTTGCTACCTACTTCTCTAACTCTATTCTCGAGCACCCTACTGTTACCACAGGTTTGCCAACTCCATGTACTTCGTAAGATCTTGTATCTGCAAGTCCTGGCTTTTGAGTTCTGCTTGGTGGACGAATGCATAGGTATCCACTATGGCCCACCAATCAGTGTTTTGAGCACTGAGAGTGTCGATATGGGCCTTGGCCATATAGATTTCTTTTTCTATTACCTATTTATACATCCCCACCTAATCCCTGAAGTGTTCTTTAAGCTTTTCATGTCACTTGGCCTCATTTTGCCACACACTTATCTTAATCGCTGTCTTTTGGCAGATCGTGCGTACCTCCTCCATTGCGAGGGGTTCTATTTTCCTTGGCCAAGCGATTCATGTCCTGGTTGACCCTAACTAATTATTCTTGTAATAGCTAAAAATTTTCTTCAAGAACATTCATTTTTTTTTCTATGGTGGTCAATCAGAGATTGTCAGCAGCAAGCTATTTATTTTCCTCTTGTAAGGCCTTGACTACTTTGGCATGTGCATATGTTTAAGCTTGTGCCTTGGAAGCATCCGAATCAGCCTTATCTTTCGCCTCCACCACACTTTTATTTTCTTCTAAAAATTTATTGAGCTACTCTATCCGGAAGGACTCTAGCTGGTCTGCAGGGATGAATTGAGATGGGTCCTATTGTGTAGCTTGTAGAGTGACGAGCTTTTCTTAGAGTCTTTCCAACACCACCTTTGCATGCTCGGCCTTGATCTCTACCATGACCAGCTTCCCTTTTGTGCAGATGAGGACTGACTAAGTTGTTGTGACATCTTAAGGGATGTCAAACAAGGACGTCATCACTTATCCTATCTACAACAATTGATTTAGAACATACTCATGATCCATAGCAGTCATCAAGGGACCAACCAAAGTTTGAGCATCATGTGCTATTGTAAAATCTACCAGTGGCACAACAAGGACATTAAATGATTCTTTTATATGATTTGTAACCACTTCTGCGACTCCCGCTGCATCTTGGTATTGCTTAACCACTACTGTGGCACCCTCACCAATTTCTAATTGCACCTGAAAAGATGCAGTGTTCCCTGAGATCTATTATGACCAATGTGATTCCCCTCCTCCTGTTTGAATTAATACCTCACCCCATGCACGATCAATTGAGACCATGGATCATACAACATCGTCTATGACCCTGAAGAGATTGGTCTCATTACGGCTTCCCCAACTGATCATCTCAACGATGGCCTTGAGATGGCTCATTGATGATTGATAGTCCTGCAGTGGTGGTGGCAGTTGGTCTTGATAGTCCTGCAGTGCTGGGACCCACCTCCTATTGTTGACTAGGCCTTGTGCTTAGAAGTTGGCTAGGTCTTGTAGTTTGAGGTGCAACAGGCCCCATCATCTATTCTTGTTCAGGCTCCAATGTCTCAGCAGCACTTTTTCCTGGGGCTAGTGGCTTCAGCAATTCAGCAAATGAAGCATTTTGGACCTTTCTGGGGACATCATTGGTGTACGCCAGAATTCTAGCATGCCAGCAAAGCCTCCTAATGAGATAGAGGACTTCCCCATCTTGCATTCTTTAAACTACCTCAAAATCCCTGTAAGATATAAATGGCATAGGTTGGCATTAACCTTACCCATCAATATAGCACTTCCTCTAGCTACATATGTGGAGATTCTATTCAATCCTTTTGTGGGAAAGATGTGATACATGCTGATCTTGAAGTAGATTCTCTCTTCAAGTGTCAGCTCTCCATATGCTTTGTCCTCTTTATCGTATTCCCTTTTCAACCATATCTTTCGCCCATCAACATCAAAGCGAGTGGACAAGTGAGCAACTTTTGGCCCTATATTTCGAAGATTCAACACCTCTGAAATGGCTTTGGTAGAAAAATCCACAAAAATACCACCAATATCAATAGTGGTGCCTTCTTCTTTATTGTGCCAAAATTGGTACATCTCTCCCAGGTACCAATCACCACTTGTAGAGAGAATAGGCCATAGTGGGGACCCTTTAAGTTGGTCCCTGACTACTTCAGGAGCAAACTCTGTGAAAGGTCTAAAGTTAAGTTGCTACCATGGACCTTTCATGAANTCTGTGAAAGGTCTAAAGTTAAGTTGCTACCATGGACCTTTCATGACTTTCCTGAACACACTCCGAGGACAATGTGAGATGTTGTCCCTATTCAGGTGCTCTGCCGACTCCACCTTCAACATGTCTTGATTATATAGTAACAGGAGGTTCCTGATGGATACTGAATGATTGTGCCTCCTATTTCGTACGTTCCTCGAGAGATGCCTAGCCTCTGCCCCTCCTTGGTCATTTGGATGCATCTTGAGAGGGTCCTCCTTGTTATCCCCTTTTAGGGGCCATCTGCAATCACACAAGGCCGACTATTATTAAGGTTACTTACAAAGTTTGATTTATACCTTACTTTTTGTCTTTAATGAATTCGTTTCTTATTTAGTGTGATCTAGAGTTAGAAAATTTTACAAAAATGTCCCCTAAAAGTTTCGATATTGGGCCCAATTTAATTAGGTGGCTCCAAAAATTAATTCTCATGGTGTGGGTAAAAAGATAAAATTAATTTGGCAACATGTTTAACATTCTTAAGGTCATTTACCCTTTATGATATCCTTCAAGCAATGATGAATTTTGAAAAAATTATGTAGAACTTGGAGCATATGCTTCCCCCATGACTAAGTTAAACACTCTGGGATTAGATTGGTTCATTCAGAACAGGAATTGGAGTGTTAATGAGCAAGTTATGGATATTTGATCGATAGGTGTGCAAGCTCGAAAATTTGTGGAAGAAAATTTGAACAACTCCCTCGCATGAATAGTGGAAAATGATGTTGACGTACATGGGGGGTCCATATATATAGTTTTTATGGACGTGATATTACGTACCCGATAACATGGACCTGATGTCGCATCAAACCCGATATCAAATACCTGATATCGTGGCCCATTGAAAATAGGGTACTTGGTAAATTTGAAGAATTTTTGAATTTCTAAGGCCAAAAATGAAGGATTTGAGGTCNATTTTTGAATTTCTAAGGCCAAAAATGAAGGATTTGAGGTTAATTCGAAAGGTTCAGGGTAAAATTGAATAGATTGGAAGGCACCAAAAGTATAATGGAGTAGAATCTAACAATGAAATTCATGAATAGGATGAGGAAAAAGGACATGTTTTGGTGCATAGGAACATTTGAATTAGAAGGATGATAAAGGAAAGAATAATGTAGGTAATGTAGTACTCGAAGGGGTATAAAATGATGTGATGCTGATGTGTAATGAGTGCAAATTACAAAGGTTACGCAAGTGGGTCCTCCCCAAAGCAGGTTCCTACCTATGATGCCCTTACGTAACCATGCTTGGAAATGTCCATAGCCACTAAAAGGTGCAAATGTAAACCCCACTAGTTGCACAAAACACACACATGTAGATACCACCATGATGAGATATGAATTCAATGCTACACACGACACGAGTCAAAAATACATGAACAGTGAGATGAGGTGAATTGTAGAAGGGATTGCAAAGATTGGGACATGAGGTGACTGATCCAGGGAACAATGAATCCTAAGTGTAGGGTGTGATTAATGTATCATTAGCCTATCGCTCCAAAATCAAGACCAACTCCATTCCTCCTATCAGTGACATTGCATTGTTTCATCCAATGATGGACAACCATAAGAGCATCATGACAGCAAGGCGTACGATCACTTGGCATTTCATTCAAGGGAGAAGTGATTTGGAATTTCTTTGTAGCACATTTATCTTGATATTTTTGTTTGTCTGGTTACTTTGGCAGACTCTCTTTTTTTTTCTTTCTTTTCTCTTTTTTTTTTTGATGCGTAATCTAGAGAAGCCGCCTACCTTCAGGCATGGGTGCATGTCTTTCCAGTGGGACCCCCTAGAATAGCATTGGGTTTCTTTATTAAGTGCCTTTATTACTCTTACTCCCATTTTCGCTAGATCTATAAGGATCTTAGTACAACCAAGCTACCTGATAACTCCTACAGATGTCACCAAAGAGAATCCAGAAGTCCCCTTGACGTCACACCTTGGCCATTCTCTCTTAGTCCATCATTTTTTCCTCTGGGCATAATGAGCACAAAATTACTTTTAAGTTTTCATGATGACAAGGATATTATCGTACCTAGAGTAGAACCTCTTATTAATAAAATGATTGGGTGGATGTGATCGGCTTACTGTCCAAGTAATTAGTTACCTGAGACTTGATAGCAGAAAACAACACCTCAACCAACGAGTCACATGAATGCTTTATTCATAGATGAGATTACCCATAAAAAGATAAAAAGATAAAATAATAAATAAATAAAAAGATGAAATAACAAATTGAAAGATGAAAAAAATTGGAAAACGAAAAATTGTAAAATTAAAGAAAAGGAAAAACATTTATTAATTCTGTTTGTTAGAATGGGGGAGATCCCCCATATCTAAACTTTTGATCATAGCGAGAATTAATAAATGGAATGGTTGGATCCATGCATTTTGGAAATATTGGGACCGGGTCATATCTATACCATTGGGTGTCTTTTGATGTGGTGGTTGAACTGTACCCACATTGAGGTTCACACACTTGATTAAAGTTGACATAGTGGGGCAAGTTATAAGATGTGGTTAATTGATAAAGAGTTGACCCACTACGATACCCTTAACCATAAGATGGTATGCAAGGATCAATATGTCTCCTTATGTGGTTATATTCATTGGGCTACATGGTTGTTGGAGTATTGATTAGTGGCCTTGATAAGGTAACATGACGCATTGGGTTCAAGGAGAAAGATGCATCACAATGTTGAACTTGTACTGAGTGGGGAGATGCAGTAGTCTTGGAACTGTGTTGTCCCTTTCTACAATCATGTCTAAAGAAGGGATGCCTTTGATGTTGTGGAGGATTCCCACTACGGTTAACAATAGCAACACAACATTTGCAACACTTAAACTAGTTTAATTCTACTTTTCAACACTTTACTTTACATGTAATTTATATTCATATTTTAACTAATTAATATTATCATTCATAAACAACATGAGTATAACCATTTCGAGCATAACATCTTAATGCTTGGTGATGAGTGGCTAGGTACCCCTATACTCAACCATACGAATACGAGCGTTCACACACAATCTGGTCAAGTTCCATAGATGGACTAGTTGTGGCATCTAGATAGTTACACATTGATTGTAGTTCACCATCTTTCCACCTAGACTAGTATTTGTTGTGTCACGTATGGTTTAGTCCAGAGTGAGGTGTATGATGTGTTTCCTATCACTATGCTACTCCTAAGAACAATAGAGAATAACTTCGATTAAGCTAATGAGCAATACGGGAAGAGAATCTTAGCTAGCCTAAGTGCAATGAGCATCCATCCTTAATCATTTGTACACATCTTGGACTTCGTGTACTACTTCTAGGATTACCAAGAACATGTTACTTAAGCATTCCTAGATACACTACTGGGATACCAAGTAGTCACACTTAAATGCTCGTGATTAAGTCGTACTCGTTTTGCATTTAATAATAGGGATAGTAGATGAAGGTAAAGAAATATTAATTAAGAAAATAATAAATAATAATAACAGTTAACCAATTAAAACTAAGTGAATGCTGCAATGATGAAGTAATCTCGATCTTTATTGTTGATCATGTGTGTGTCCAAGTACGTCACACTCGAATAAAGGTTCTGTATAATTACAATCATCACACTGTGGGCATGCACTAGGGAAAGAATTAAAATGAACTAAAAATGAACAAAAAGACTCTACTTCTACGCTTACTTATCCGCCCCCCCCCCCCCCCCCCCCCCTTGTCCTATGCACCTAAATGTGTATTTATAGGCTTACACAGGAATCACGATATCGTGTATCCGATATCGTTATTCAGGCAGCAATATCGTGTACCCAATATTACAGATCCAATATCGAAGCCTAACAAATCATGGTTCATCACTTGGTAATCCCACCAGTGGATACTTGGTGCACCCAGTAGGATACAACTGGTAAACTAAAAATGTTAATATCAATTCAAAATATGTATGACAAATGGGAGCAAATACTTCACATTAGGATAGTTAGTTAATGAAGTAGTTCATTAGTTAATTATTTTAATTATTAAATCTTCATTTAATCATCTAGAAAATAAGGGAAAAATAATAAAATTTATAAAAATAAATATCTTATGCCTCAACTACACTTAATCATATGCACAATTTTACACAAGTATGGATTAGGAAGACAACAACCTACAACTACACAATTCACTATTTAGGAATATCAGCAACTTAGGTAACCGAGTCCATGGAATTTGACTAGATCATGTGTGAATGCTTGTGATTCATATAATTGGGTGTAGCAACTACCCACTACTCATCATTGGTGCCATTGCTAGAGACTTAATTAAGCTAAGTGTGTTAAGTATTGATAAATAGTAAATCCATATAAAATCATTGTGAGGAAAATATAATGAGACATCTCTCATACAAGATAATAATAATAAAATCTTAAGGTACACTTTGCACACATTACTACGATGGCTTTTTTTTTTTGCTAGAATGAATCTCCATCATATGTCAATGACTCTAATTAATAATAGGATAGGACTAAAAGAACTACCAATGAGAAGCTTTAGTAGCTTAAAATGATCTATGCACACCTAAATCCCTATTATCCAATTTTTACCTTTAGTCTTCATTAAGATGAATAGTTGCATTGGAGAAACATGGAGGGCAACATTTTATCACCTCCTTATTAATCTGTTCTTATCATTCACATTGTCAATCTCATAAAGCTAAGCATTGAATCATTAGGTTTAGAGTATGAGGTGACAGACCACACCTCCAGGGACTATTAGTCCTCAAAAGCCTAGCTTAGAAAGGATTGATGCATGGAGGCATGTCATGAAGCCTCCAAGGGAAAAAGAATCCCAACACCATTATTTTTGTAGCCACAAAAAGAAGGCCTTGATTTTTTTCTCAAGGCTATATTAGTTTACAAATTCTCATACTTTTGTTGAGGATGATACCCTTTACCAATAGTTGTAATCAAACTTAGAAAACAACCAAGATAAGGAAAGGATAGAGTCCAAAGTCCAAAGAACATCAAAGGATAGAAAAACTTGATCTTGGAAAGAATTAAAAAAATTTCACTAACTACTAGTAATGTTGATGTTGGTGCTAGTGTCAATGTTAGCATTACCACTTATAGAACCCATATTTCCTAGTTTATATGATCAAACTTACTAAAAATAAACTTTATACTATCTCCCAGTGAACCCTAAACCTATAAATATGGCATCAAAATCCATACTTTGGAATTGGTTTCTTGAGATCTTAAGCATTTTTTAAGATTTTAAGAGATCAAGAGTTTGTGTAGAAAACAACCTAACATTTCTCACATGCTCTACAGACACCATAGCTCCTCTTAGCTTTAACACTAATGCTAATGCAATATCCATGTTAATGAAGTAGCATCTGTATTAACATTTCAGACTTGTAATTTTTTCAACTCTAGTATGAATGACAAGACCCTTAGCTATAATAACCTTATTTTGGGTTCAAAACGATCTTGCATAGTACTTGCAACTTCCAGATCCACATCCTCATCTTATAAATGTTCAATTCTACTCTCCAAACCCATATCTTCCTCACAAATTAGATTTTTTTATTATCAGTTTTACTCACTTAGATTTCTACTAAAACACTTCTAGTTTGATTCTCTTTTGGAGGAAAATATTTATTTTCTTAGTAATAAAGGATTTTTCTTCTTTGAAAAGAGAACCTAAATAATTTCTCCATAGTGCAGCATCTCATATTTAATATCTTATGCTCTTTTACTCACATACACTCATAGTCTATTCTATAGTTCATTTATTTTTAATACTTAGTTATTTTTCCAACAATAAATAATTAGTTATTTTTCAACATTTAAACCATGCATTTTTATCATTCCTTTGTTGTCTTTAGTTCATGCTTAGTAGGGTTAAGTCCACATTTGATTAGATATTTGTGCCCCATCATGTCATTATCATTAGCTTACATGAAGATTATATAAAATCAAAGACCGTTTGTGATTGTGCATTAAGTGTTTCAACAAGTACTTTTTGGAGGTATCTTTGTGGGAGTGTAAAGAACATTTCTACAAGAACAATATGCATATGTGAACTAACTTTGTTGGGCTTTGTTAGATAGATATCATAGCTTGAAGTGACCTAAGCACATGAGCTTCTACATTAAGTATAATGTATATTGGAATGTTTGTTTACATGCTATGACTATTTTTATGGGCTTAATTAATAATTATTTTTATATGTTAAAGCATTGAGAATAATTATACTTTAAAGCTGGTACAACTAGAGCGAGTTGAACTTATAATCCTATGGATTTAGTTATCTTAGAAACTTGTATTCAAGTCTCATTAAGGATGAATCATTTATTCTAAAGAAAAAAGAAATAAAATATACTTTAATTTTAAAAAAGATAAGATATTTTAATTTCAAATAATTCTTGAATCATATTTATCTATTAGAAATTAGCATAATAAAAAATCCTAGTTATTCTTGCCTTTATTTAAACCCTTAGTGTCTATTATGTGCCCATTTCTTAATGGTATCATTTCATACCAAGATGGTATTACTATGTAACAAGAAGTTATAATTATTATAATAAGATGCTTTATGAAAGGACACATTAAAATAATGGGAATGTATCTTGAGACAATCTTATGGGATTTGACTTGAGATATTAATACTAAGGAATACAACAAAGTGTGGAGTATAGGGAGTGATTTTACAAATCAAATCTACATAAATGAAGCTCATACAAAGGCATTCACATATTAAGCCCTGAGCATACATCACTCAAATGATTGAATCAATGACAAGATATAAAAGATCTAATCATGTAGAATAATAAAACCCTGGGAAAATGATGTAGCAATGGTGGTGTAGCTATCAAGAAACTAATCAAACTTCCAATCCTTAAGCCAATTCAAAGCCTTAATCCAAAGTCATGTAGTAAATGCTTATTGCAAATTACTTGCTTCATTGAAGATCTAAGCATGTTCTTTAATAATCCTTGCATCCAAGAAAGTTTCCAATAAAGAACTTGAGTTAGCAAAATTGCTAAAAATAGCTTTTTTAGTTTTTTCAATGACTTCCTGCGATGTTCCATTAAAGGCATGGACATCCACACTACAAAACTAGCATTTTGGTAAAACATTTGAGAAGGTCAAAGATGTTCTTCCTAACAACTGAAGCAATTATGGTGAAACATTCACATTGGAGCTAGAACATCCATCATCTAGGATGTCCATCCTCAAGCCTGAAACATCCATAATTTGAAATGTCTAGGCTGAAGCTTGAGCCGTCTAGGTTGAAGTTAAGTCCTAAAATCTGCCTACTTTCAACTTAGATGTACACCAAGAGACTTAGACATCTAGGCTACATCTAAGGTTGAGGAAAGATTATGCTAACTTGGTTGATCCTTACTTCCACGTATCTTGAAAGCCTTTATTCAACATGCTTGACTTCTACTTTATCTTGGTGCTCAATAACTCATTTAATACTTGAAACATAAGGTTAACTAAGCATAATACTTGAAACATAAGCCCAACTAAGCATACTTCTTCATTATCTAGTTTTTAGATCTCTAAAACATGAAATAGATCAACAACCTCCTCCTTTTTAGTGATGTATAAAAACTTGTAAATAAATGAGTAACACATAATTTAAATCATAAAATATAAATCTTGAAAAGATAGAACATATTAGTAATAGGAAGATCAAGCTAAATATAAATGCAAACAATTCCATAATATTACATAATAAATATAAGTACATCAACTATAACAACTAAATAACATAAAGTTTTAAAACTTTAACAAACACACCATATCAAAGATATAAAATAAATATGGAAAATAAGGTAATGTATCTGTACTGAGACTATAGCCCATGAATATGATATTATTATTATTTCTTTTCCTTTTTAGACATCACCTAAAAATATGGAAAGAGCTCCATGTGCACTTAATATAAGTCCTCATACTACTGTGTCAATAAATGATACTCTTCTTCCTTATTATCATCACTTTTAGGAGTATGAGGTTCTCCCTATGAATCTATTGACTCAAGAACAACTACCTAGCACCAAAACAAATGAGGTTTTTCTCTAAAACTTGGTCTCAAAGATGACTATCCAACTAATTGATAGGTATAAGTCTCTCTATGAGATTGGCAATACTAATAAGTCTTTAGTATCAATGGACCTAAGAAACTATTCATAGCACCTTGGATGAATGAAATATTTCTAGCCCTTTACCTCCTTAGACAAGTATCGTACTTGCTTTAACTTTATTAGAACGACTATCATTCATTTAGTATTACATTCCCCTCCCCTATTGATGAGCAGCGAGGTACCCCTACGCTCAACCATACGAATACAAGCATTTCACGCACGATCCGGTCAAATTCCAAGGACTAAGTGCTTATGTGCCCTTGTGGAACAAGGATGAGTTTTTTGATTGTTGTCTTCCCAGGCTTACCTATATGTCATGATTGTATGGTTAAGTAAGCTTGAGGCATATGATTTTTATAGCTTTTATGTTTTTATGTTATGTGCTAATAGGGAAGGAGAGAGGTAACTAAGTAACTAATTTAACTTAACTACTCATTAACTAAGTTCTAACTAATCCTAACACCAGCATCTGTTCCCACTTGCCATACACATCCTGAACTAGTGCAACACTACTGGGATTACGAAACTAATGGGATGCGATATCGCGTACACTGTATCACGTCGTCCCCCGCGATATTGCGTACGCAATATAGCGGTGCACC
>MNCI01038289.1:70873-96610 GCA_015680685.1 Gnetum montanum | reverse complement strand
AAGTGGTCATGCTTGTGTAATTTAACGATTTGCTTAATTGATCAAAATGAATTACTGTGCTAATAACAGAAATGTAAAGTGCATAAAATAAAATAAATGCATAAGAAAATAAAATAAAATAAATGCGTAAGAAAACAAATCTCAAGTGCTGCAAGGATGAATTGAAGAGCTTGTCTTTATTGCTCTACACAAGGTGTGCTCAGGTACATAATGCTCAAATAAAGATCCATCCACACTTAGATCTCCTACTACGGGCACTTGGAAAATACTCTAACTTTTAAACAGACTACAAGAGTTTCACTACTTGACTGCTAAAAGACTTCTTTTCCCAATTGTGCGCTTGGGCACTGTATTTATAGGCTTGGGAGCAACTACTCTAATAATTAGAGTAACCACTCTAATAATTAGAATAAACCACTAGAGTAACTGCTCTAATAATTAAAATAAACCACTAGAGTCACTGCTCTCATCACCTATCCCTAATGGTGTACCTAGAAAGTGATGGTGATGATGCCATCTGATTCATTGATCACTCATTTCTAGAGCCTACCCCAAGCAATGAATCAAGTCATGCTTAATTGAAGCGTGCTACCTCCATGGCCACCGAGGATAGGGGCTAGACAAACAATCACCTCAAATGACTACTCCTATCTAGGATAGTGCTATTTTAGTAGGGCATGGCTTGCATGTGCTAGTGGTTTTATTCTTCTACTTACATGAATCAATTTGACAAGATATATGTTTGAATAACTATAGCTGAAGAAAGCTCTAATATGTGTAGAATGACTTCACATAAAGTTGTGTTGGCCTATCGAGAAATAGACGCTTACTGGGGAGTACGATCACGCTACTAAATTTCTATTAAAGTACATATATATAATTCTCTATTTGATGCAAGGGCTTTATAGAGGACCCACTTTGGGTGTTGGTGCAAGTTGGCTCAAAGATAACTCTCCCTCAACTTATATCTTTGATTAATCCTCTTTAGGATCATGAGGCTGGTCCTTATACCCCTATTGCTCTCATATTGATGTCCTCCTCCTATAGGTGCTAACTCCTCCATAAAGATCTCTAACATGTTTGAATCATAGCCCTTGGATGAACTAACATTCAAAGCATGAACATGAGGAACATGCTCCTCAAGCTAAGTGGATGTCCCAAGTAGCTTCTTGTTTGAGAAGGAAGGAAGCTTCTCTTACAATGAGGTGTTAGCCTACTTCCTCTCAATCCTTTCAACTTCTCTTTCTAAGTTAGATAGGTTATGACCAATCTTTCCAATGGACTTGGAAAAAGCTGACAAGGCCTTGTTTAAGGTGGAATTAAGCTAATCTCCAACTAAGCTAAAATGAAATAGGTGAGGTCTAGTCTTCTAGGATGTCGATGATGACGTTGTTACTCTGCTATGTTCACCTCTATTCTCTGCATACTTAATAATAACCTTCCTTCCATGGATGGTATGAATGTCAAGGATGTTAATATATGAATTAGTGATGATAAGACTAATCAATAATAAGTACCCAAAGGTTTGAGCTTTAACATGTTCAAATATGATATCCTTACTAATGATATACCTGAAATCTAACTTCACTCTAGCAAGTAAGTAATAGAGGACCTAGGCTTGCTAGCAGAGTTAATGATCATAACTCCCATTTTAAATATAAGACTATAGTAAATAATAACTAAAATGATTGGTGCCTTCATTATCATGTTTTCCCTATAAACTTTTTGCTTCATTAAAAACTTAGAATTGTCAAATAACCTCAAATAAAAATCCCTCTTTCAACATCAAATATGGTATTTTAGAAAATATTAATGAGAGTGCTTACCCACAATTTGTATGATCTTGATGCTTCAAATCCTAACAAATCATTGATCAAACTAAGAGATACTGCAATAATAGTTCCATTTACCAAAGTACTAAAAGTCCCAATATTTACATTCATGCCCTAAATATTGCAAAAGAATTATATGATCATAACTTCTAGAATAATAGTAGAAAGACTATAAATAAATAAAATTTCCAAAGCATCAAAGATTAGATCTAAGATCTACTTTGGGGCTTAAAATCAAGAATCCTCTTTGCAATGATTAAGACTTTTTCATGGGATTCATACATTTTCTTGGCTATCTTTAGCTTAAATGAGGGTTTGTATCCTCTTTCCTTTGGATGAGATGAAAATCCTTCATGCTCTACTACTCTCCCTCACTACTAGATTTGCTACCATGATATTGTGGGATGCTTACCTTTGTTCTTGTCTTGCTACTCATACTCCACTCCTTCTCCTTTCTTCTAAGCTTTGCTTGCTACTCAAACATCTTATTCAAGTGCATCATGAGGAAATAAAAACCTCCAAGGTTTTTTTATGTTTGCACCCTATGATTCATAGATTATTTTTTATTTTTCTTTTGTCATGGATGTAATTTTCAATTGTTGGGGTGAACATTCTATTAACCTTTTAGTATGTCAAAACCTTGGAAAATGAGCTTGTTGTCTTACAAGACTAGGGAAAGACAAGATCATGATGATAAGAGTATAATCAGATCAGGACAAGAGCTTAGATGGTGTCAAGACAAGATCACGAAGAGATCAAGACAAAGAACATGTTGTGATCAAGATGAAATTTAAGTTATTATTTTGATTACCAAAGACTCAACAAACAACACAAGAATGGAAGATGCCTATAAGCCAAAGGAAACTATTTTGGAATCTACCAAGACGTCCCAAAAGCAAAAGCTCAATTTAAAGCCAAACATTCCACAAAAATAGCAGATGTCCCAATTATACTTGAGACATCCTAGCTAGAATGTAAAAAGTGGGACGTCCCACCTGCAAGTAGTAAGAGTTAGTCAGACATCCCAAGCTTGAATAAGACATCTCAACTAGCCATTTTCTAGCCATTGTATGAATACGAATAGTCATTTGACAAGGACAGAGGCTATGAAAGAAGTGGAATCCTTGAAACCACATTTTAGCTTGTTGGGACCTTGTAGGATTTAGTGTGTTTCTTGAGAGATAAAACTCTTTTCAAATATCAAACTTTGTAAAGGTTTTAGTGTCGTTAAAATCACATTTTAAAGGAACCAAGTCCAAAGGTATGCAAGGATTCTACCCTTTGAGTGTGGACATACCCAAGTTAGGGAACCACATATTTTTATGTGTAGTTTTGTGTTTGAGTTGGAGAAACTTATTTAACCTGCCTTCTAAGTTCTTAATCCTCAAGTCATATTAGAGTCAAGTATTCCTAATTTTGAAAGTAACAACTCATGAGTAAATGATAGAAGGAACTTCATACAGCTAGCCATAAATGTTCGATAAGATCAGCTTCATGTACTGGAAAGATCAAATGTAAGGATTTTTTGAACCCATGGAGTTCAAAGTTTGGGAATCCATCCTTGTGGACTACACACCAACCATCGACAGCACTAGAAGTGCTACAAAGCCAAGAAACAAGTGTACTTAGGAAAAAAAAGGCAAGTTTATGTTTGATTTCAAATTAAAAAACTATCTTTATTCTACTTTAAGCAAATCTAAGTTCAATAGGGTAGCTAGGTGCAAAATTGTAAAAGAAATTTGGGAGACTCTAGAAGCTTCCTATGAAGGTAGATCTATTGTTAAGCAATCTAAGCTTATAGTTTTACAAAGTAAATATGATAAATTAAAAATGAAAGAAGGAGAGAAGATCAAAGATTATTTTTCTAGGGCTAATGACTTAATTGTAGCTATCAGAGGGATGAGAAAAGATTTACCCAAAGGTGATGTGATTATTAAAATGATTAGAACATTATAGTTTGAATTTAGATCTAAAGTTACAATGATGGAAGAAATTAGGGATTTCTCAATCTTGAAGTTTGAAGAGCTTCAAAGTACAATCATAGCTTACAAGATGAATCTCATAAGTGAAGGTGCAATCAAAGGAAAATCAATTGCTCTCAAAAAATTATCAAAAGAGAAGGAGTCATCTAAGCATGAACCAAATAGTGAAGATGAATTGGATCTCTTGTCATGAAGAGTTCAAAGACTACTAGCATGAAAAGGAAAGAACTTCAATCAAAGTAGCAACAAAGGCAAGGAAAGAGGTAAAAATTTTAAAAATTCTAAACTTGATGCATCTTTTATAAAATGTTGGGTTTGTGGTGGTAGAGACTAGTATAGGGACACCTCTTCTAATCTCGTTGTTCTACCCTACATGTTATGTGTCTTTTTGTGTTAATTTTGTTGAGGATGATTCTTGGATGTTTTAGCATGTTTTGGGGTGTTTTTAATTCATTTTGATGAGTTTAGAGGGTTCCAAGATCTATGGGGACTTGTTTAGAGGCATCCAGAGGTTCCAGGCATCAAAATGAGCATTTTTATTTTTGGCACTTGTAGGATGACATCTACCTAGAAAGATAGACGTTTTACCTTAGACATCTAACCTGAAGTATAGACTTCTATGGACTAGAGTAGATCTCTATAAAAAATAGTAGGTGTCTCACCTAAAAGTAGGGCTTTCATAGTAGATGTCTAAGAAAAACTAGAGATGTCTAAGTTATTGAGGAAAAAAGCTCTAAGGCTTGTTCCAATTTAGGAAATAATCAAAGCAAGATGGAAATAGCCAAAGCAACATAGAAAATGGCTAGGGAGAAGGTGAGAAGACTTGGGAAACATCTAAAGAACCTCAAGTTAAGTTGAGGAAAGGTTTCTAGGATTTTTATCTTTTGGTTGCTTATAAATATTGATGAAATTCACCATTGTTGGTACAAGAAAGAGCATAACCCCTAACCATGAGCAAGAGAGAAGGCTCATGAGAGTTGAGAGAAGAGAGCTTATGCAAGGAAGTTGAGTGAGAGGCAAGGGATAGCATTTGAGAGAGGTTAGGAGAATCTCTCATAAGTGTCTTGTCTTGAGCTTGGGCTCCATTAAGAGCAATTGAGGATTGAGAGGGGATAAATGTGGCCTCTAAGATCCTTGGAAGAGTTGTGAGTTAAGCTTAGGTCCTCATCTTTGATGTATTTTCTATGTATTTCTAGGAATTTTCTTAATAAAAGAGAATGTTTATCTATTTCATTATGTTATTCTTACTTTCTAAGCTAAATCTTCTTGGAAGTTGTGGATTGAGTCCTATTGGGATCTATTGAGGTGCACCCCTACACCAAAGGCCATGTGGCCTCCAAATATTCAAGTATTGACAAGTTGTAAAAGAAGGATTCATTTGAAGATGAAAAAAAGGGTAAAAATTTCTACACTAGCTAGGATGAGGAATAAAGTAAGGAAGAAGTAGATGATACTACTACAAATTTACGTCTTATCTATATGGCATTTACTCATGAAAATCCTACAACAAATGTTGATGAGGCTAAAAGTTGTGAAGAGGGTAGGTACAATATGATGTGTGAAGAAATTATTTCTTTTCATGATTTATGATTCACTATGATAAAAACTCTACGTAGGAAAGAAGATGACATAATTGAACTACATGCCATATGATCCTCTCTAAAAGGGAAACTCTCAAATGTAAAGTCTTAGGTTCATTTGCTAACTCATTTTTTTGAGAATATGTGTACAAATCCATCAAGTGTAAGACCTTGTGAAGATACGAAAATACCTCAAACTTTGCACAACAATGGAGATTTGCAAAAAGCTTTACAAAAGGATATTTGCACAAGTATGGTATCATCTACATGGAAAGACAAGCTTAGGTTTGAATATTCAATTCAAATTAGAGACTACTTATTTTCATTGTGAAATGTGTGGACACGCACAATTCCATTGTGAATTACCTTTAGAACTCAATAACATTGCTACCTAGTCTTACCAAGAAAATTCTAGAAAGTGTGATTACATGACCAAAAAGCTTGGAGAACCAATGTACATGAGAAAAAGATAACCACCAGTGATATTGGAGGATCAAAACCATGACTAGTAGAGATTATCTGCCCTCCAATCTCAAAGAACACAAGTATGAAGATGTAGCAACCTGAAATGAACTAAAATATATTAATGACAGATACAATAAGGATCAAATGTATGCTAAGGAGGTATTCTATGATGGAGGACCTTATCTTGAACATCAATGAGCATATCATTGCTTAGGATCAAAAAGGTAAGAAATGGTAAGTATGGTTTTAATTTAAATTTCTTGACTTGGTTAGTTCTAATTAGGTTAGTTTAGTATTTTTCGTTTTGTAAAATTTTGTTGAATGGATGCTAGTAGAAATCTTTGTAAGTTGAAGAAATCTTCACTTGACCTTCAAATATGTTGAGCTACAAATCAAAACACTTATGGACATTGTGCTAACTTGTCTTAATTGGAAATAAACACGATAAGATTTGGTAAGTTAGATTGCCACATGCTTTGTAGAAGAACTATTTTTATGTTATTATGCCTTGTGATCTAGTTCATATTATTCATATAGTATCTCTTATTAGATTATAGACCGGAATATATTATAGTTGCCTCCTTGTGGTCCAAATGTTTTAAATGATTTATCATAAAATCAAGTGTTTGAGCTCTTGATTGTAATTCACGGATTTTGCAACACTATTATCAACAAGAAATGACTATCACAAGGACTCACCTCTTTAGATGATCTTCCTTGTTAAATATTAAGATGAAGACTATCATTTTATTTGTGACTTTTGGATCCTTAATCTCTATTCACAAGGTCCTCTTTTTTTTAAGAAAAAAAAGAGAAGGAATTCCTTGTTAACTATCTAGGAGGGAATTGTTGTTGTTTGCTATCTACATTAAAATATTTGGATCATGGTCTTTGTTAAAAGATATCACTAATTGGAGACCTTAGTCTCCATACTTGATCTTAGAGTTTCTATGCAAATGATTTTTGCAGCAAAAATTATTATCAATTCCATTCTATGTTTTTGGGAGAATCAATATTACAACTCTCTAAAGAGCAAGTTGATCCTAAAAGGCTCAAGGAAAGAAAACCACTCTCTTTACAATAGTTGCATTAAGAAGGTAGGAAGAAAATTAGTACATATACAAGGAGAGCCTATACCTCATCAATAGTCATCATCTTTTGGACCACTTGTGTAGGGGGAGTCTTCAAAGACTCTCATCAAAAGACACTTAAGCAGCATGACTTCCCACTCTAGCACCCTCAAATGAAAATGATCAACAAGAGGTGTATTCATATTGGAATCTAATAAAGTATGTAAGCCTTGATCATTCTTGTAAATATTGGATCTAAGGCCTTCAAAGTAATATGTGTTGTTTCTCTCTTCTTGGAAATTGTATCTACTTGTGGTATCTTTTTGCTGATGTCCAAAAAGGAGAAGAGTGTTTAGTAGGAACTTCATGAGATAATTGATAACACCTAATTAAGACTATATGTTAAGACTTGATATTTATTAAGGACATAGTCTACATACTCATAGGTTAACTTCATACTCATACATTGATGATCTTGGCCTATATAGTAGATAGTATTTTTATTACTAATTCCTTATGACTTATTTTATTAAAGACAAATTCTTGTTTTCAATGTTTGGAGTTCAACCTTTCATTATTCATGGAAATACCTTTGTCTACAATTAAAAGGCTTTGATTATCTAAGTTTGGCTTCATTATGAATAGATAAAGGGCAACTCTTAATGGAACTTGTTTTTCATCATCAGCCCTATGAGGCCTATGCCAAAGGATGTGTACTCATTAACCACTATTTTATCTTATTTTGTGTCTCTATGATTTTATCATATAATGTTATGTAGAATTTATGGTGGACAGTTTACTTTGTGGTACATAACTATGCTTGTATTATGGATAGATATGAGTAGTTTTTTATGATTCCATTTTCTTATGTTGCCTTTTTATGATCATGACTAATGGATATGTGTCCTTTAATTGGTTTATCTCATTTTTCTTTGCCATAATTGATGCCATAAGATTATCTTTTGATATATATATAAATGTTTGTGCTTTTAATTGTTTATCATATAATGGTGTGTTAACCCCTTTTCTCAAGTTTTGGACATCACCAAAAAGGGGGAGATTATTAACCTTTTAATATGTCAAAACCTTGGAAAATGGAGACTATGGAAAATGAGCTTGTGATCTTGCACGACTAAGAAAAGACAAGATCATGATGACAAGAGTATGATGAGATTGGGATAAGAGCTTAGATGATGTCAAGACAAGATCATATGAGATCGGGACAAGAGCTTAGATGGTGTCAAGACAAGATCATGATGAGATCGAGACAAAGAACATGTTGTAATCAATATGAGAGTTAAGTTGTCATTCTGATTATCAAAGTCTCAACAAATAACATAAGAATGGAAGATGTCTACAAGCTGAAGGAAAGTATTTTGGTAGCTGCTAAGACATCCCAAAAGATCAACAGATGTCCCAAAGGCAAAAGCTTAGTTTCATGCCAAATGTTCCACAAAAGTAGTAGACATCCTAATTGTACTTAAGATGCTCCGGCTGGGACATCCCAAGTGAGATGTCCCAATTTCTAATGGAACATTCTACCTACAAGTAGCAATAGTCAGTGAGACATCCCACGCTTGAATAAGACATCCCAACTAACTATTTTCTAGTCGTTGTTTGAACACCATTGGTCATTTGACAAGGATAGAGGTTATAAAAGAAATGGAATCTTCATGAAAAGGATAAGCACTATTCATTAGAATATTTCATCATTGCTTACATTAAGTTGTATTATTTTGTTCTTCATTTCTCTATCTTTGTGGATTGTATTATAATTGTTGAGTGCCTCATAGCAAGGAATCAGTAAATTGTAGTTACATTCTCTCCTTGATTTTTATTTCTTCTTTTGTAAGCCCTACATGGTTGACGTGCTTCTTGCAAGAAGGCATCCCTTGAGCTTATTGGGATCTTGTGGGGTTGAGTGTGCTTCTTGAGAGAAAACACTTGGTGCGGAGCTCAAGTCATTATAAAGGTTGTGGGATCCTTGAAACCACATTTTAAGCTTGTTGGGACCTTATGGAGTTGAGTGTGTTTCTTGAGAGAAAACACTCCTTTCAAAGCTCAAACCTTGTAAAGGTTGTAGTGTCATTGAAACCACATCTTGAAGGAATAAAATCTAGAGGTATGTAAGGATTCTACCCTCCGAGTGTGGATGAACCCAAGTTCGGGAACTACATAGTTTTGTGTGCAGTTTTGTGTTTGAATTGGGGGAACTTATTCAACCTCCCTTCTAAGCAATTCTTACATTCCACTTGAACTATAAGTTTCTTCCAAGACATGTATGGTGTGAAATATGTCTTGAAGTTTTTCAACAAAGATTGGGATAGAAGGTGAATGCAAGGAAAAATAAAACAAAATAATAAATAAAACATAAACTACCCTATCCTAAAAATGAAAGGGAGATTTAGCTTAACTTATCTTGTTGGGTATGATCACAACTTTGATTTTTTGAAAAAAGTGGGATAGGGTGAATTGTCCTTTGTTTGTACTTGCCTTCCCATCTAGTCCTCTTTTAATCTCTTACTTCTATAGTGCATTGGTCTTTGTGGTTCCTTAAAATCTATCTCTTTGTTCCTTCCTTTGTGGATTTTTCTTGGATATCAATCTCTGTGTTTCTTGATCCTACAAATCATTACTACCTTATCTCTTCTTAGAGATCAAGTGAGATGCATCTTGAAATGTTGAATTTCTAAATGGGTAATATGATCTTATATGTCCAACATGTTTGTAATGGAAACAAACTTTAGAATCTAGAGATATTAGTGAAAAGAAATGAATATACTTAGTTTAATATATATCTTTTAATCCACTTTCAAATCCATCAAAGTTTATCATGATGGACTTCTGCCCTGGTCCACTTCAATCATTAGAATTTCTTCTTTGCTAAACTATTTTCTCAAGTGATGCATTACCAAGGGTGAATTTTTCAGCAACTCATTTTTTATGATCAACCTTCTTGCATAACTTCTCAACTTTCTTCCTAAGTAAGATATTTTCCTTTAGGAGAGAGGTGTTGATCATTTTCAATTCTTCTTCCCTAGTCTCTTGTAACTTTAGAGACTCATTCAATACTATTAGTTTACCAAGCTTGGCCTTGAGAGCCATGACTTTGCTTGTTAGGATTATATTTGAGTTTATTTCATGTTCATACTCTAACGTATGTTGGTGTACTTTACTCTTAAATTTCAAACAAATCTATTGCAATTTCACAAATTTTTGCTTAAGAAAGTCATACATTTTTTAATGGTGTAAATCTGTTTTCATCACTTAACTCTTCATGATCTTCTTATGGTGTCAATGCTATGCCCATGCATGCAAGATGGGAGTTGGAGCCATCACCTTCCTTCATTTTAATTTCACTAGCATCTTCTTCTTCATAATGTCATTTTCTAATAAGGAATTTTGTCTTATCCTTTAGTTTGACTTCATCCTACAATTGTTTAACACTTGAACATTTTGAGGTAAAATGTCCTCATCCATTACATACCCAACAAATAATATTCATAATATCAGTAGAGGAAGTGGGCTTTGACATTTTACTAGAGAGCTTACCTCTTAATTGTCTGCTTCTTATCTTTTATCTTTCTTCTTTGAGCTGGATTACAATCATTCTAATCACTCTTCTAGGGAGCAGTGCAAGCTTCAGATCATATAGATCATTGTTCCAGTGTACAAGGAGGTTTCATTTTAAGACTTCTTGGGTTTTTTTTCTTTTTCTTGATTTGAGAAGAGGATGATCGAATCATCATTCTACTCTTATTACTCAACTAATATCATCTCATAAGTAGTTAATGCGCTTTGAAGTTCCTCAAATTTTAGAGTATCAAAATTCATTATATCTTTCATGGCTATAGTCTTCATCTTCTATCTAAGATATAAAGTTCTAAGAATTTTGTAAAACAACTTTACTTTTGAAAAGGTCTTGAACTATCCCTGTAATAGAACTAACAAGATCATGTACCTAACTAAAGTATTGATATATTATTTCATCTTTTCTCAGCTTGATATTTGCAATTTGATTTAACCAAAGAAGAAGTTTTGATTACTTTGCCACTTTATTTCCTTCATAGGTTGCCTTCAAGGTATACCATACTTCTTTGGTAGTTTTGTAATAGTTGACCCGATTATACTCTTCGTGTATCAATATAGATGCTATCACATTTTTGGCCTTTGAATCATTCATGAAGGATTTCTTGTCATTGTTATCCAAGTTGCGTGTTGCTTTATTGGTATCATATATCCATTAACAATACTCTACTACATATTAAACTTAAATGATGTTAAGTACATTTTCACTTAACCATTTTAGAAGGCATAATTAGTGCCATTGAAAAGAGGTAGTTGTGCAAGTGTTATTCCTTATTGCCCTTCAATTTTACTTGGTTATCAAATCCAAAAAACAGAGAGAGTAAGTAAGCTTTGTTAAGTTAACTCAGGGGGGAGGGAGATAGATGGAAAATGAATGACTTACAATAGAAAATAAATCATTTAAAGAAAATGAGTGAAAATAAATACAAATAAGGAACAATTTCACCAATGTCTGTGTGGTAAAGCTCATCACTTCAAATTACGCTTGAATTAAAACTATGGTTGAGGTTACTATTGATGTAGATCCTTGGATATTACACACTCCTTGTAGGGTAAACAATCTTGGTATTCCATAGGATTCTGAATGATTCCACAAGGTTAATAACAAATTGTAATGCTCTTGTAGGATGCACTCACATATCCCTCAAGGTAGAAAAAGAACACTTGGTCACCTAAGTGAGGCTGCAAAGTAGATCCTCCCACATTGAGAATGTATACTCCGCAAAGCTCTAAAGGGATGCAACAAAGTGTGGAGTGTAGGAAGATGATTTTATAATTCAATTCTACACAAATGAAGCTCACACTAGGGCATTCACATATCAAGCTCTAAGCATAGATCACTCAAATGAATGAATCGATGACAAAGTACAAAAGATTTGATCATGTAAGATAACAAACCCTAGAAGAATGATATAACAATGGTGGTATCACTTCTAAAAAATTGATCAAACTTTAAACCCTCTAGCTAATGCAAACCTTGATTCAAAGTAATGTAGCCAATGATTACTATGGATTACTTACTTCATCAAGGTCTGAGCATGTTCTTTAATAATCCTTGCATCAAAGAAAGTTTCTCATGATGAATTGGAGTTGGGAAAATGACTATACATGACTTTTTGTATTCTTCAATGACTACCTATGACATCCCATTCAAGGCTTGGACATCCACATTAAAAAGGGTGACATTTTGATGAGACATCTAGAATGGTTAAGGATGTTCACAATGATAACTAAGGCAATTTTGGTGGTATGTCCACGCTGGGGCTTAGACATCCACCCTTGAGCTTGGAACATCTATAATCTAGGACACTTGGGCTAAGGCTTGGAACTTTTGGATTGGGTGGAAGTTAAATTCTAAACTTTGCTTACTCTTGGCCTAGATATCCACCAAGAGATATAGACATCTAAATTGAATTCAAGGTTGAGGAAAGATGATTTTGACTTGTTGGCCCTTGTCTCCATGCATCTTAGAATCCTCAATTTAGCTTTTTTTGACTTCCACTTTATTTTCATGCTTAGAAACTTAGTCGATACCTCAAACACAAGCTTAACCAAGCACATTTCTCCATTGTCTAGTTTTTAGACCACCAAAACTGGGATAAATAATAGATGTGATGTATAAATGTATCTTCTTGGCTTGTGAGCATATACATGCCATATTGTGACAATGGATAGATAGTTCGTTTTATATGCTTTGCATAATATGATGCGATAATGTATGAGTTGTGATTTGTGATTTTTTTCATCTAATAACTAGGTGTGGTAAACATGTTTCGTGCATTATTTTTAATTTATGCTTCTTCCTTCCATTATGATTGTTGATAGACTGTGCATAGGGTTATTTATCGGTTCAATTGTTAGTTGATTTTGGTGTAACATAGTGGTAGTCTAGGGTGACAAATGGGGACGTTCCACTTTCATTTTAAAAATTTTAAAAACTCTATGGAAGGTTATCTTCAATTTTCAACTAGAACATGGAGGGTGTTAGAACCTAAAATAATTGAAACATAGGTACACTCCGAGATTTATAGAAGTTTATAACTTAGTGCTACCTAGTAGAATCAAACTTGTGATCTGGGGTTACTAGGGAAAGACCCATACCACTAAGCTAACACCTCATTATTTAGCATAATGAACTTTAGCTAGGACATGAGACTTGTGAAAGAACTTTTAGCTTCCAAAGCAACTCAACATTAATGAACTTTAGCCAAGACTTGGTCCAAAACAAAATAGGTTGTGATCTAAAATAAGTTGCATTTGCTCCACAAATTCTCCAAGCTCTTTAAACTTTGAAATCTATTGAATAAAGGAAATATATATAGAATGGATAGTAAAAGTTTCTCTAATAAAGTTACCAAAATCTCCTGGGTTACAATCTGACAAATATCCTTAAATTACTAAATGTAATGTAATGTCATTTTTTTTTAATAAATAGGCTTTATGTACATCTACAAATTTATTTGGACTTTTTTGTGATTACAATGGTTATTGGTTCTCATAAGAAAGTAAAAACCGAATTTTACTCTCTGATCCTCCCACTGCAGGTGAAAAGAAATAGATGTGAAAAAAAGACAGATATGGTTGCGTAAGAGAGTCCAAATTTGCTGAGGCACATATGGACTATACCAACCATTTTTTTTTTCTTTTCTGTTAACAGTATAATTCAAACTTGATGCAGACAATTTCAAACGCATTGCCTCCTCAGGTGATAACGATATCTAAACCTAAGAACCCATTCTCAGGAGGAAGGCCTCACAAAGAAATTTGACCTTAAAACTCCAAAGCGTTCTGACCAAGCATCGATAGGCGGACAGTTCATTTGTTTTCTATCGTTTCAATTTTGGCGAGCGAAATTCGTATAGCAGCACTAAGCAGGATAAGGATTCCAACAGCAGCCTCTTCTACAGCCATGGCTTCCATTCTCCGCATTTCTTCGTCATCGTCGCCATGTTCATCATCATCTTCTTCTTCTGCATGCGCATCTGCTTCTGCTTCTGCTTCTGCCGTAAGTTTTGCTTGGTTGAGCCGCCAATCATCATGTTTCAGAAGACGGTACTCGCGGCGCCTTTGCTCTGGCATTTCAGTCAACAACACTTCTACGGTAAATTCCCAAACTGTGAAAGAGCAGACTAGTGGCACGAGTATTCCCAAATTCCAGAAGAGGCTGCGGATTTCGGACATTCTTAACAGGCCAAATGACGCCTTGAGCAGCTTCGGCCATCGGCTCTGTATCAGAGGTTGGGTTCGCACGTGCCGAGTTCAGAAGACAATTACATTCATCGAGGTTGGTTTATTTTGGTTTGGATTGTTCACTGTTTGTGCTTTGCAGCTGTTGTTTGTAAGATAACTGGAAAGACGTAACAGAGAGGAACAATGAACCGAAGTTAACTCATCCGGTATTTTCCCCTGCTAATGCAGAATTGGAATTTGGGCATGAGTTTTACTGTAAGGGTGTCGACTAGATTAAATTTTACATATGCAGAGATGCTCTGGCTCTAGCTCTGGATAAGTAGAGGGCACGTGTTATCGTTTGTTGATAACTGGAAAACCATGTCCCTGCCTTACATATCTCATCCTCATTGTCAGGGCTTTTATTACATCTCTGCGCGCCTGTTTCTGTGATATGATTCAGTCGTGTACCTTGTCGCCTGCCTAAGAAAATGCATTATTCATCCTCCTATTGTCATCTTCCTATTTTTCTTTATTGTCCTCAGTATTTGATAATATGCTGAATGTCGGTGAGAAATGTATCTTTCTTCCTGTTGACAAACCTTCTCCCTCACATATATTCTAACAGGGAAGAATCTTGAAGCTCCTTGCTGTTACCAATATTTAGGAAGTTGAAGTTTTCATAGCTTTTCCATGTACTTTCAGTTGTATTTGTATGAACACCAGGATCTGGATCTTTAAAACAAAGCGAATGATTAACCACCTGGCCATGAAATTCCAACTGTTTAAAATCAGTGTTGTATGTCTTTCGCATATATTGCATATATGAATAAATTGTGCTTCTGGGTGCAACGTAATTGAAAATAATATTGATAAGTGTTTCTTTTGTCGAATGGAAACTTTACAATAACATATTATCTTAACCTTTTTCAATACCCAAAATATCCATGAACATTCAACCTTCTTACCTGTGCCATACTTTAGTTTTCTAAATTTTGATTCAACATCAACCATTTTTCCTAATCCTCCAATTTTTTGGAGCAAATATTCCTACAAAAAGTATACCAGTGCACTGCAATTTTT
Source organism: Gnetum montanum (assembly GCA_015680685.1). NCBI lineage: Eukaryota > Viridiplantae > Streptophyta > Gnetopsida > Gnetales > Gnetaceae > Gnetum > Gnetum montanum. The sequence continues at coordinate 81,341 of MNCI01038289.1, read as the reverse complement.
GGAGTTATTTCTAAATCTGAAATAAGAAAATCTTCATGTAGCTTCCAACACCACCAATAGTACATAAGAAAAAGAAATTTCTGCAAACTTAAATGCAAATTTTGTTAAGGTATAGTATGATTAGAGCCATGCAATTTTTGTTAAGGTTTAGTATGAGTAGAGCCAGTGATTTAAAAGTTGGCAAAACAAATTTTTCGGCTTTCTGGGAAAATTGGAAAATTTAAAATTATGAACCGGTGGTTTCATTGTGATGGCATTGTGATTATAAATAGTAGGAATAATAAATAATTAATGAAGTTAGCTACAAAATGGCATCCTTTCACCCTAGATTCATGATTGTTGTCAGAATCATATAAAAATAATGAGAAAACCTTCCTTTAGTGTAAAGAATAAAAATAAGAAGTGTCTCAAATGAATAGCATGGTGTACTAAAATAATGTGCAAAATCATTCTGGTTCATAATTTTACACTATTTATATATAATCATGAATGTGTGTCGTAAGCATGATCGCTTTATGATACAAATGTATACACACTATGAGTGATTTATAAATGTATCATCTGTTATAATTATTTTTTTAAAAATTAATTATATTGTTATTCTATTTTTCCTTGGACCTTGTGACACTTAAGTCACTAAACTTTTAACAAATTTCTCATTCATGTCTTATGCCGTAATCCCCTTTTTGTTTTGCATATATAACAAATATACTTGTAGCCATCAATTCTAGAATTGTCTTTTATGTTTTTCAGATGATCATTGCATTTGTTATAGGAAACAGATGCATCCTTCACATTTTCATGTATATTGACGAATCACTTACAAATAATAGAGAATGAAACAATGATGATTAATGAGATTTTAGTCATGAATGTGATGAAGGAGATCCATCAATGCAAATACGATCGAGGCATAAATGCAATAGTAGAGCTATTCAAGTATAGAATGTGATGGGCAAAAAAGAATGAGCACAGAAGAAGATTTTTTTGATTGAGTATAGTTGAAGCTCAAAGCTTCCAAAAGTTAACATAATTTGAGAACCACAGACTAACCAAGCATACAGTGAGACACACCAACAAGTTTGGCTAGCTAGGATGCATCCCTAGTAAACTCCACTACATATATCTAGCCCTAACCCCTTATTTTGTAGAGTAGGGAAAATGGCTGCACAAGAAACTTTTGCTCTAGTTGCCTATATACCCTTGTGACTTAGTACACAAGAAATCAAGGCTATGTGCTTCTCAAAGGTGTATGATGTTTAATATAGTATGGAACCCAAGTTGTATCGCCATGTTTCATCCAACCTGTTTTTGGAGGGAGTAACCTTTGGACCACCAAAAAGGCATATGCTGTTACTTCATACGTAATACATTTAACTTGATCTTTTCTTACAGTCTCAACATGATCTTGTAGATGAATTTGATTCGAAAAATTTGGATGGGATTAGAAGAATCTTAATTTTATATACCGACAAAGATAAGAGTAGGAGGATTGCATCTTGGCACTCTACAACAAAGTGTGAACTGCCAATTAGATTAACAGGTCATTGATGAAAAATATATGCTACATTATACGCAAAGGACTGGTAGCCAGAATTTTTGAAGTTCTTCCAAAGAGCAAGTTGGTTCTCTATGATTTACAACATGAGATAATGTACCTATCCATCTGGTAAACCTAGCGATCATGATATATATCAAAGCATTCCTGTATTCTTCCTTCTATTGAAGCTGGGAACAAAAAAGTGAAGAAAAAGGCACCTATTAAAATTGGTCAATGATTCACTGTTTCAAAATCGATTACTAAGTTTCCCTTAACAGATGAAGTTTTAGAATGCTAGAACCTGGAGTAAATACTTGGCCAAGAGGCAAGGATTTGGAGGCATTTTCATTCAAATAATGAACTGTTATGCCCTGTCACTTGCGGACAGCTTAAAGGGTGCCTTGACAAGGATAAATCCACAAATTTGGATTGATTTTCACCTTGCCCTTTTTTTTTTGTTTTACAACTTTCCGATGTTTTCCAATGAGTTCTGGATGTCAGCCACAACAAACCTTTGAGAGCATATTTTAATCTTATTGTCGGAATCCATTTTATTCCCACTGAAATCTTGGAAGCTTCAGCTACCAGCAATACAAATTACATTTAAATAACAAATAGCAGTCTTAAATCTGTGAATAAAATTCATAAAAGAAACACCATTGAAGGATTAGGCATTGAAAGTGTGCCACTATTTCCAGCAAAAATACAAACTGTAGTCTATAAAGAAAATGGGCAGCATGACCTGCCCATGGTATCATCCACTTTCTAAATTATACAAACATGATAAGGCAGGGTTTAGGTAGAGTGTATCACTTGCAAACTCTTAAAAGTTTTCGGTTATTATGTCTGTTGTAACAGGCAATGTATTTTTTTTTAAAGATGGATGTGAAAGTATTGTAGGCAGTCTTAAAAAATTATTATCATGTCAAATGCAAACACTGTGGTATCATGAATAAACAGATATAAAATTCTCTGACGTAAATGCAAGATGATGTTTATAAATAAAATATTTGAATACTGCACGTAGTTTCTAAAACTGAAACTGATTTTTTACTTACATCCACTAAAACTCTTGGTGATGATTGTTGCAAGTATGAAGTTGATAAATGGCATTGGGACAAAAATTTAAATAGCTTAACAATTCTGGCACCCTCTTAGGATAGCTACAGGAGGCTACTCACTGAAGTTAGTGCAGAACTATAGATAAATTTTACACATTTGTGAATTGAATCCTTTGGCAGTTTCTATCATTTTATATTTCCCCTTTCTTCATGACTTGTGTTATTGGATTCAATTGTGAAAACGTTGGCACTTTCAAAAGGTATAGTCATGCATGGTAGTGATACTGGGAAAAAATAACAAATAAATAGAAAAGCCCTTATTGAACATTAGGACAGGTCATTTAGCAACACCTCATAATCTTGGGTGATAGTTAAAATAAACCCTCTTTCAACAAATTATTTGCTGCATGCATGAACATTTGGTTAGGCTTCTAGGTTATTTTATGTATTTTAAGTTTAAAAATATTTTAGTTTTATATATGTAAACATGATTACCTATGAAGGTAGCGTTACATCAAGGATTTGCTCTAAGCCTTTATTTGTTTATGGCTATTAAGGAGGAAATGACTAAAGAAATACAAGATGATATCCCTTGGTGTTTGTCCTTTGCAAAAAATTTTGTTTTGGTGGATAAATTTAAGGAAGCCATTGCTCTGAAAATGGAGACTTGGAGAAGAAAGCAAGAATCAAAAGGGTTGAGGATTAGTAGAGGTAAAATGAAATACATGGAGTGTATTTTTAGTGGAAAAGTGGGCAATGAAGATATAAAGATTAAAATTCAAAACAATGAAGTTACACAAAGTAAGCAATTTAGGTAGTTGGGATCGCCTGTATAGACGGATGTTAAGCTTAATAGTAATGTAACAAACAAAATTAAAGTAGAATGGATAAAATGGCAAAAGGCTAGTACTGGGCTTTGTGATAAAAGAATTCCTACTAGGTTAAAGGGAATGTTTTATAGAGTTGCTATTAGACTGGTGATCTAAAGTTTTCTAGAATTACTTTTACCTGTGATCTTATATGTGTAGAATATTATAGTTAAAGATGGTTTGGTAATGTGTAGAAAAGACTAAAAATTGTACTTGCTAAAAGATGTCACTTAATTGAAGTAAAGAGAAAATAACAAAGAGGTAGATGAAATTATACTTGGTATGCAAGAATATGGAAAGATATCAAAGATTTAGAAATCAAATATCAATTTGGCCGTAGCAAAGGAGCAAGCATTGATCCACATAAAGTGTATTATTAGCTTTGGGGGTTTGAGTGGGTACCACGTTGTGGTTACCAAGAAGACCCTAATCTTAAAACAACCTATATAGAGGTGCTTCCTCTCTTCATATATAATGTATTGGATGAATCAAATGAATGCGTTTCATTGAGTTGTTTATATTGCATTCTACACAACTACACTTCTAAATTATTTCTATCCTATTATCTCTAGACATCCACATCTTGAAGGTTAGCATGTCTCCCATAGCTAAATCTTGGAGCATGTGAAGAGATATGTGTTGATGAAATACACAAGTAGATATGTGTAGATGGAGCATGAGGAAGTCTTTGTTCACTTGCACCATTGATCAAGGGATCACTAGATGAGAGAAAGTGCCAATGTTTGCTAGGAGTGCAATACAACATTGTGTGAAGGCACAAATCAATGAGCAATGGTTTGCAACAACAAGCAAAGGCATACAATAGTACACAAAGGTACATAGCTAGTGCGCACACAAATTTGCATATAGTCTATGCAACATGCCTATGCATAAGAATTGCAAGTGCATAGTCATAAATCTACAATTGTAGGCGGTATGTGCAAGGGTTGCAATTTCATAGTTATAGACAAAAACAACATCGGTAGCACAGGGAGCGAAGTTTGTTTTGCAACAAAAACTATTTGACACATAGACAATTGCTTTTTAATAGCTATGTAGGTTGTGAAAACTTGAAAAGGCACAATTGAAGTAGCTTAGACTTTAAATTGCTTTTCTTACCCTAAAGGGGAGTGTTTTTTGGAGTGCCTATGAATACCAAAAATTGTAAAGGATGGATTTTGAGGTGTTCAAGGTAATTCAAATGCTATGAGCAAAAGTTTGAGTGACTAGGTAATGGATTCTAGTGATAGTGATAACTATTTTGCAGTAGTTGTGCGTGTTGTTGACAAAGAACATCCGATACCTTTTAGATTGACAATTGGAAATATGTCCTAGTCGTTGATCAAGTTGATGTCATTGATTGTGCAAATTTTGCTATAGCATGTGAAGATGACTATTGGATTATAGATATAGAGACATCTCAACATATGACTTCTAGAAAAGTCTTGTTCTAAAAACTAAACAAAAGTATTGCAGATCAATTGGGATCACATATACAAATTCACAACCAATAAAAAAATGGAAACTGTGCTAATCAAACCTTCTAATGAAACACAGGGACTTTGGCTGAGGAATGTTCTATACATCACTGATTTAAAGAAAAATTTATTAAGTATGCTGGTCAGAAAATGTTTTGACATAAACATAGAAACAATGGACGAGAAGGTAGATGTGAAGAAGAATGATATCACGTTTATCACAAGGTAGTTATAAGGTAAGCTTATGTACTTGAATGTTCAAACACTGACATATCATGAATAACAAGTTGTTTTGTAATAGGTTGTGGATGCTGCATGTCATTGCATGGTAGCTAAGATGCAAAATCCAACAAAGCTCTACAAGTTGTTTTGTAATAGGTTGTGGATGCTGCATATCATTGCATGGTAGCTAAGATGCAAAATCCAACAAAGCTCTCTTAGGAAGGACTTTGGCATGCTAGATTGTGATACACTCCCTTCAAAAGATTTGCAGACTCAAGGATGCTCTAGAGGATTTCCAAGTGAAGTCTCTAATGTGAGGGTTGTATCATGGGTAAAACACCAAGGGTATTATTCAGGAAGGGCAACATGGAGTCTATAAGAGAGTTGGAGCTGCTACACTTTGACATGTGTAGGCCAATGTTGACAAAAAACGCTTCAAGATAATCATTACTTCATCATCTTCATTGATGAGTACACCAAAAATGTACAAATTTAGTGCTTCGAATGCAAATCCTAGGGTTTTGATTCTTTTCAATTGTTTAAAGTTCTTATTGAAAAGAATGCGGTTGCATAGTCCAAACACAATGAATAGACAATGAAGGAGAGTATGTCTTAAAAAAATTTAGAGGATTATTGAAGATGGAAGGGATCATACATGAGCCCATAGTACTAGGAACAACACAGCAGAATTGTGTGATAGAAAGAGTGAACAAAATGCTTCTCAATGTGGTTAGATAATGCTAATATACAAGAAGCTAGTTGTCTATTTGTGGAGAGAAGCATTGGACAGAACGTTCCAAACAATGATTGAGCTCACAAGAAAACTATTAGGATCCACTGTCTTTCTTGTTTATTTATGATTTTTCTTGTATGGTTTTTTAAATAAAAATGTGTTGGGAGTTGATTAGTGTAAGTTCTTATTTAATATGTTGAATTTTCAAAATGTATGTTTTTGTTTTTTGTTTTAATGTCATAATGAATGTAGTTAGTTTAATTCTCTTTTTTTTTAAAAATTTAATTACACTGTTAATTTTAAGAATTAATTTTATTTTATGTTAGGAAGTAGCAAGTCACAGTAGACCAAAAAAAAAAAAAAAAAAAAACTAGTGCTAAACCTAGGTTACCCCTCAACTATCTCTATACTATCTCTAGATCCGTATAGCCATGCCTGTTCCCACATTGCACCATTTGTTCAAGGAGTGTTAGCCTAGCTTAGCTTCTACAAATAAGTTACAGATTTGGCATATTGGTGCATCTTAGAAGGTTTTACTCAGATTCTCTAGTTACATTTGCAGTTTCAGGCTTCACTCTTACTCTCATCTTGTATCTAAAGTTTTTGTTGTGCATGTTACATTTGAATCTTTATATATATATTTTTCTTGTAAGGGTTTCTTCTTTATTCTACCCTAAGCTACTCCACCATGATCTTTTGGTTGATTCTTTTAGTTTACAAGTTTTGTGATTCTTTGTTTTTATTATGTGATTGTCCAATTTCAATTTTTTCAGTTTTTAGTTGATGATTTCTTTTCCATTTTTTCTATTGCTATTTTTATTGCTAATTATGAATGATAGTTTTTGACAATTTTACGTATATTGTTCTCTCTATTGATGTAAAACCCTATATGAATTGTTTGATCCTATTGCAAATGTCAGTGGATTCTCGGAAACGTATTAGGTGTACTCAACCTTGTAGAGTGTTGCATGAAACAATAAAGGGTTGTTGGTAGATACATAGATGTTGATTAAGGTAGTGGCCTTCAGCTAAGCTCATAGAGCACCATGTGAGATAGCAAGCTAGGAAGAACTAATGCATCGTATATTGTTTGAGGTAATTAAGGATCCTGGGCACATGTTGGGTACACTTAGGAGTACTAGGTTTTTTCTTGGGGGATTTGGTTGGCCATTAGACACCAATCAGAGATGAGTGTTATGGACCAGCAATTGTTAAATGACAGAACAGTTCGCCAGAATACTTCTTTTATTTTCTTGCCTACTTGTGGAGTTGTTGAATTAATTTGTGATCATCGATTGTGATGCATGTATGATGGGCCTTCAGATGTGATCTGTTGATTCCAGTTTGTTGTTTGTGGGCCAACCTTGTCGCTAGGACCTTGTTAGCTATTTTTGATTCAAACCTCTTCTTTGCATCTACTTCTGGCTATAGGTGGGCGTGGGGAGTTAATCGTTACTGAGAGAGTCCTTTTTTTAACCAGAACTGATGTCTGGTAGGACTAGGATATGTAGGTGGAAGAGAACCTTATTTTTGGAGAGAAGATTTAGTCTTGATTAATAATTTTTTTTGGGTCCATAAACTTTTGCAGTTGCTTGATTTGTTTAGGGTAAGGGAATTTTGTTTTTTCAAAAATTCTGGTTATTGTAAATGTTGTTGTTTATGGATTGAACTCTTGTAAATGGCCACGCAATGTGATCTCCTTTGATATGACCGTAATTTTGAATAGTTATTGCAATTGCAGTCTTTATGGCTAATTAGGTTCTAAGCTAACGATTGCCTATTTTGGCACTAATTTTTGAATGATTGCTGTATGTTGAAATAATTATGCAGTAGCACATTTTCTTTAGAAAAAGCTTTTTTTCTAAAAGTTATTCATTAAGTAGTACTCGTTTTATTTTATGATTGATTAATACTGTAAGCCCAAGTATATTTGATATGTATGATTAAAAGTGTTATTTATTTCGTTTATTAATGGTATGTACCTGTGATATCTAGTTGCTTCATTTTTTATCATTGTTGATTATTTGATTTGATATTAGTTCTGTAATTTTTACCCCTTTGTTTAGGTCCTGAATTGGGGCTGGACAAAAACAGAGAAAACATCAAATGAAATGTGGATAAAATATGTTCCAAGTGTGAAATGATTCAGAATTTTTAGTTCACGGTGCTATGCATTCATTTTGTCCAAGCACTTGAAGAAACAACAATTGCATGCACAACCAGGACTCTTTGTGAGATATGATACAAATACAAAGAACTACAAGATGTTCTTTCAAAAGTATAGGTGAATTGTGTCAGAAAATGTCATCTTTGTAGAGATAGATGGGAGCTCATCACATTGGATGATAAATCCAAAGCCCATCACTTGAAGCACAATGACTAAACTTTAAGTGATATACATGCAGAGATTTCAATTTTTTGGGGAGAAGTGATCTATTCATGAAGTGAGGGAGGAAGATGAAATAGAACATGTAGAAGTTTACCTCACTTACAAAATTGAACCAACCATTGTCAAGGAATTGGTGAAAAAAATTTTAAGTGGTAAGAAGCAATGTGTAAGAAGTATGAAACATTGGTGAAAATTGACAGATGGGTACTGGTTGAGTTTCTACTTAAAACAAAAGTGGTAAGAAATAAGTGGATGTTTCAAGACAAATTTCACTTAGATAGAACGCTTGGCAAGCACAAAATGAGGTTGGTTGTGAAAGGGTTTGTGTAAATGCATGACATTGATTGAAGCAATTTTTTTACTATCCAAGTATTAGGTTAAAATAGGAAGTAACAACTTTGCCACCCTATGTGCATGTTGCCATGTGAATCAACTATAAGTCTTATAATTGAAATCTAGGGTATCAATGTAAAATGTCACACCCATTAATCTAAGATAGGTTTAGAAGGCATGGAAGAGTTGAAATAATGAAACTTGAATGACTAAGTAATGAAGGATCAGCAGCAAGGTAAACATTAAGATAAGCAAATGCAAAAGGTAAGTGTTTAACATTTGAATTGTTGGATGAATACTTAGGTTGAGAAGGTAATAATAATAAAGTTTGGGTTATTGATCAGAGAATAATAATAATAATTTGAAAATATTGAAACAAAAAGAAAATAGATGAACTGATGAGAAAAATAACATAGAAACTGCAAATGGAAACTTAAACAAGGCAAAAACATCATAAGGAAGTTCACCATAGCATTTGGAATAAATAGAACAAATAAGTTTTTACATTGACAGCTAAACGATAGCCCATTCAAACTGTTGCATTGATTGCATAGAAAGGATAGAAGATACATCAACTTGATGTTAAGATTGCATTCTTTAATGGAGATTTGGGGGAGATTTACATGTCTTTGCTAGAAGGATTTGAAGTTGAAGAATAAGAACATAAAGGGTGCACATTGAAGAAGTCATTGTATGGTTTAAAGCAAAAACCTTGTGCTTGGCACACAAAGCTGAATGAGAGCTTAGTAAGTTTGGGCTTTTGAATGTGTTACTTCCAAGATGTAGATGCAACACTATTCATCATACACCCACATGGTAGAAATGCATATCTCTTCTTATATGTGGACAACATCTTGATCCTAGACAATATTGAAATAAGCGTTTTTTTAAAGCAATGTAAACCTGGATCTATAGTGGCCAGGGCACATTCGTCAAAAGCAAACAAAAACAATCATTCTTACTTCGGATACAACATAACTTTGTTAACAAAGGGCCAATACTAGAGCTTCTAGGAGCACCTATACTAAAAATCCAAGAAACTCCAAGAGATTAGAAGATTAAAATAATGTCAGCAAAAATTTCCCAATCATTGCGTACAATATTGTTAGCTGAAATCCCTTACACTAAACATTTGGAACTAACAAATTCCAAATCCCTCTAACAATCAAAGCTCCAACCTACGTTTGATTGTGGATGATAATTTCATGGAACTCTTTGCAATATCCATCCATTGCTTTCATAAACAATGCAACTAAATTGGAGCCCACTCAACCAAAAGCTAGGCGCAAAATGATTTGGGTTTGATTGTTCACTAGAAAGGAAAAGCTTGTTGCACCCAATCCAAATTGCATGTAGAATCAAGGAGATGAGGATTTTAATTTTGTCTCTTCCATTTTTCTTTTGGATTTGGCCAAGCATGAATAATATAATTGAGAGAAGAGCCTCATAACTATCTATTCATGATTTTTTGAGTCTCTTGTCCAATGCTCCTTACTAATAGACATCGAAAAAAACAATGGTCTAATGATTTTGATGACACCATGCAATGTGTTAAAAGATCATTTGTAATTAAACCCATATGATGCAATAAAACCTTCATTAGAAGCTTGCCATAGAAACATTTAGAGATAAAGATCTTATGTTTTGGAATACTAACATCTCTCTACCAGGATTGCAAAATTTATCCTTATAAGCTAGGGCTAAAGATGAATAGACAAGTGCAAGTTTGTATGCACCCGAGACTTCCCAAAAAGCAGGATCATTGATCACTTTAATGTTTTTTTTTTGAGAAAATATTTGGGAGTATATTACTGACAAAATATAGTATAGGAAATTACAAACC
>MNCI01038289.1:58686-70775 GCA_015680685.1 Gnetum montanum | reverse complement strand
GGGGGGGGGGGGGGGGGGGGGGGGGGGGGGCAGGGCAAAGTACGTTTTCCAAGAAGAGCATAATTTAAATGTTGTAAATGCCACAAACCTCAACCCCTATCTTCAACAGGCTAACATAACATATTCAATGAAACTGAATGGAATACACTGTTTAATGTTGGGCCATAAAAATATCCTCTCCAATTGTTCGAAGAGGTTTAGGATTGATTTTGGAGCCTTATAGCACACGAACAAGTATAGTGGTAATGCTTGAAGGACTGAATGCAGGAGCTGTAGCCTTCCAGCCTAAGGTAATAACTTCTCCTTTCATTCAAAGTTTGTTAGGAACCTTGTACAACACCTCATCCAATATAGATACCTTTATTTGGTAAAAAAACAAAGGAATTCCCAAATACTGAGCAGGAAGCTTATCTTTTTGATGCTATATCTTATTGCAAATAGATTGAAAAATAGGTTTAGGAGTCTCAAAATTATAAAACTTACTCTTGTTAAAATTAACCTTTAATTCAGAGGCTTGCTTAAATTGACTCAAACAAAGAAAGACATTGTTAAGAGTATCTGTTTATAACACCCATCCATAGGAAGCAAGAGTTAACACTCAAAGCACTCAACAAGCTGGCTCAAAATGCAAGGACAAACTTTTTTTCTTTTTTTGTTCCCAAACAGTTAATTAATTATCAACATAGACAGCTATCATTAAAATAATACATAACAAAGAAAATTATATGATGCAAAGAATGGCCCAAGGATCCAGCAAGAAGAGAAAGCCAATATAATGATTGACATCTCTTAATACACTGCATCCAAGGTGTAGTATAAATGTAAAAACATCTAAAACTTAAAATCATATCCTCAGCCATCTAGCTTAGCAAAAAGCCAATTAATTCCGTTACTTCACTTAGCAGTTTTAAATTATGCACAGCCAATATGTAATCCGTCATAAGGGAGTCAAACTCAAGGAAAACATATTATTCATGGACCTGGAAAACTGCAAATTGAAATACAAAATAATAAAGCAATCTTTGCATTTATTTTCAATATAATTGCCATTGATACAATACTTAGTGTTCAGCAAGCAAGACAAATCAGAAACTAGATTGTACACATTAATAAACCTGTTCACATAAACACAAGAATCTTATGAATTAGTAGTTTACAAATCAAATTATTGAAATTTTTAATAAAAGAATTAAACACAACTCTAGCATCAATCTACAAACCATGATGAATAATCAATTTTTGGTTCAACCATTGCTGATAAAAAGGATAACCATGAAAACCAAATAGTGACAACAAAAAGATATGCAACTCCTTTGATACAATGTACAGGTCTGATATTCTCTTTATTTACTGATCAGATTCTGATTTTTCTCAGACCATACTAATATATCAGATGTTGTTCATCAATGGGCTTGCCCTACCCAACAGTTTGCCACAAGAAATGTATAAATCAGTAATATCAAATCCATTCAATTGCACAACAAATCAATTTTATTTTCTTTCAGCAAACCTCACGATGAAAATAATTTAAAATCAACTTTTCAAAACCAAAATAATAAATTGCACACCACTAAGATTTAATCAAGCTATCTAATTTACCAATAATAGAGAATAGAGAAATCACCTACATTTAACAGCCATAATTTAACATCACTAAGATCTAATAACAATAAATTAACATCCTAGATTTCCTCCACTCCATTGGACTCATAGAAAGATAACAAAATCAGACTTGAGAAGGTACACAAATAAAAATCAAAATTCAAATCCAAGGATTAAGCATTCAAAGGGATCATGAAGCCAATTTTCCAGCCAAAAACCAATGATTCAACAATTCTGTAAATTTTAGAAAATCACAAAATAGACATGGATCCAGGGATACTCTCACTTTATGCCAGTGGTACCAATCCTCATATAAGGAATCCTTGGCCCCTATTGGCAAATCATTATGTCAATATGCCTCAAATTGTTATAGGTTTTTTTGAATCATTATAGAAACAATTCTCATCCAAGTCATTTAGGCTTGAGAGTGTAGAGGACAAGTGGAGAGATCCATCAACAAAATTAAGGATTTAATAATTTAAAACCTTAACAACAAATTTGGTGAAAGTTGATTTTAATATAAAATGATATTCAAGGCAAAGAAAGAAGAAGAGCTTAGATTTTGAGATTATCAGCAAATGCTATCCATCACACATATCAAGAGAAGGGTTCATCTTAACTTCTTGCTTAGATTTTGTGCTTGCCAAGAACAATTAATTACATTATTGGATTGTTGTTCATCTAAAGTTTTCTTCTTGTTGATTTTTGTACCAGCCACAATCTTCCCTTGTTGCTACTCTTTTTTTTTTACCAGCTACAACTTTCTCATGTTGGTGTTCAGTCACAATCTTCTTTTGTTGGTGTTCATTTGCTGTTTCAGCCACAATCTTCTTTTGTTAGTGTTCATTTGCTGTTTCAGTTGCAATCTTCTTTTGTTGTTGTTCTTTTTCTCTTTCAGCCATTGTCTCATTGTTGTTGTTGTTCATTTGCTGCTCCAGCCATAGTCTCTTTTTGTTGTTGTTCATTTCTAGCCATCTCCCTTGTGATTGATCTCTCCTTCTTTTTCATGTGCACACACACACTCTCCCTTTTTCTCTCCATTTGCTGCTTTTCATTTCTAGCTGCCTCTCTTGTGATTGAGCTCTCTTTTTTTTTTTCATGTGCGTGCACACACAAACTCCTCTTTTTTCTCCTTTTGTTTCTGTTCATTTCCAGCCAACTCCCTTGTGATTGAGCTCTCCTTCTTTTTCATGTGCAAACACACACTTTTTCTCCCTTCCTTCTTCCATCTTTTTTTTCTTTCATCCTAGCCGTTTTTATTCACTTCAGTTTTTGTTTCAAATACAGTTTCTTTAATGTAACTGAATCTTTACTAAAAATGGTTCCCCTTCTTTCTCCCCCTTTTTAATAAATAAAACCTTTTTTTGCACCACCTAGTCATGAGTTCAATTCTTTCCATGATCACGCTAAAAAAATTAATAAAAATATATTCGAACAGGTTGCAAGTTCAATTCCCCGAGTTGTAACTTTTTATGTTTTGAAATTCTAATTCTACCAAGTCTCAGCTACAATTCCTTTTGGTCTCATGTAGTAGAAAACTGATAAGCATAAAATATTCAAGCATAATATCCACCTATGTTCCTTCTTTCTTCAGCAACATGTCACCTCTAAATTTATCAGCAATAAATACGTAGTTGTGCTTCATTTCCAGCAACATTTCTCTTAGAAATAAAGTCATAAGGTGCAATGGAAGAGATTCCGAAATGAGAATATAAAAAAGTGCAAGTTCAAGACATAAAACCAAGTGAAACACCTTCTTTTTCAGGCCATCAGCAATGCAAGAATTTCATATTCATAACTTATTATTGTATTGTCTTATGATGCTTTGAAAGGTCATCACACGAATTTTCTACAACCATGGAGAGGGTACTTATATTCTATTAACTAATGGAACTCTAAAAAAACAATGCATCAACAACATACACAACACTCCACATGTTCATTATTTAAAATGATACAACTATGATATACATAATATTCCTGATTCATAGGTTAGGTTCCTTCCACTTGATCCATTGGTCAAGTTCCTCAACAACATGCATCTATATGCATATTTAAAAGAATCATTCATACTTAAGCAAAACATACCTCTTTCAGCCCTTGAATTATAACATAAAGAAGTCTTTGTTTCTTCTTTCTTTCTAAATCTGATTGTTGAATACTTAGAATTCACATAGTAGCCCTTAGAGATAAGATATTCAAAACTTATATGAATGCACATTGAAACAAGTACATGGGATACCCACATTAATGCACACACACATACACAATTCATATAGAAACATTCTAATCAGTTTAAGAAATCATTTCAATGCACTTAGGTCATGCAACACACAAAAATAAAAGCATAGTAGCAACCTCATAAATAATACAACATTTCAACTTTATTTCTAGTCAGCATTCTTTTCGTTCATTTCATTAATATATGCTAAATTAATTAGTAGTATGTACTTAGTACTTTACATTTAGTAATACACACAACACAAATTAGCACAACCTAGATCAATCACAAGGAAGAATAGTTGGTCATTCAACTAATCATCAATACAAGTACATTAGCAACACTCTAAATCTATCAAAGTCATGAGATTATAGATAATTATACAAATCAACACTATCCACACATATTATCATAACAAAGCAGGCTCACAAATATTGCTACAAACTTTAAGATGAAAATCCAAGAAAGTTGGGTTACTACACCTTTGATCGTTGCAGAGAAAGAGAAGTATTATTTACAAATCATGAATTGGGAAAATTTAGGACAACCAAAGCTAGAGTGATGCCTTGAATAAGACCAAATTTCTGATGTTGCCACAGATAAGCCCCAAAAACATCCATAGTAAGGATAAACAAATAAGGGGATAGTAAAACAACCTTTAAAAAGGTGAGGAGAAGTTTGAAAAAAGAATATGAGATTACTGATCTAGGGCTAATGAGATGTTGCCTAGGAATTAAAGTACTTTAGAAGGAGAAATGAATCATACTTAAGCAGGAGAGGTACATTAATGATCTTCTGAAGAAATTTGGATTAAACTAATCCAAAACAATGTCAACTCCAATGGAACAAAACCCGAGGCACCATAGGAATTGTACCTGTAATTTCTACTTTACAAGTCACATGTCTTAATCAATGAGTTTCAGAAATTTTCTTTTGATATGTACTTACTATACCAACAAAAAGTACAACTATATTTTATATTTAAAATCCTGTTTTATAATGTAACCAAGATATTAATAAGTTTTCTTCTATAAAAATTGATATTAGTTTTCTGATTATGATTTTATTTGTTCAGATCAATGATGGATCATGTCTTTCCAACTTGCAATGTGTAGTGAACTCAACCAGCGAGGGATATGACAAGGTATTATCGGTAAATTTGCACAGGCTATTTTAAATATCTATGGGTTTGGATGTCTTAGATGTTGGAAAGTTTTCCTGTTTTATATTATTCTTTTAGCTGATTCTCTATTCATCAAATATCTATTTCGATCACTTTCTAAATCCATGTATCACATAATTTGGGATCTGTGTACTCAAAGGTGTTTGGGAATGAGGTTATTTGTGGGAGGAAGGGGAAGTGCATCTGAAGCATGAACTAAAAACTATATATAATACTAAAAATAAACTCTGAAGACGTTTTTGCAGAAATTTCTGTGTTAAAATGAAACAACGATAAAAATCTTCTTGAGAATACTGTTACAATAACTGGAAAATGCCAATAACATAGACAGTTCATCAGTTTTGAAGTTTACAATTCATGAAGTGAAACTTAGCACATCCAGGAGACTCGAAGTGTATATTTATTGAATCTGGAAAAAGTAACGGTTGACTGATTTTTTCTATTAGGTTTGTCAAATCAGAGTTGCAACACTGGCCTCTGCAATAAAACCGTTAATTGATTGGAAAATCAGTCATCCAACAAGTTGATGGTATCTGCCTGCCTTGCCTCCGGGAGGCACCCAAGTTGTTGAAAATCTGAAATTGTTATAGAAATGGTTGATGTATGAAAAAATAGAACAAGAAACAAAAGGCCGGTTGAAAAATAAAATTTTTGCTTTTGTACCTTCTCTACATTTTCTCCTACACTCTTGAAGCATCCTTTAAATGCCTAGGATGTTCTTCCAAAACACTGCAAGCATACTTCCACTCTCAAAAGTTCAGGGAGTTTGAAATCTTTAAAGGAGCGTTCTTCCATGTAATACTGCAGCAGATGCACATGGTGATCTGTTAATAGATTCAAAGGGAGCTACTTATTCGCCATGGTGAATGTTTTTGGAATGGTTCATGCTTAATTGATCACATCCTTGAGTTCAGATGATTTTACTCTTCTAAAAGGACATTTATAAATTACTATGCTTTAAAGATTGTTTGGTTAGAGCATGACACACAGTATATTTGGCTAGCATACTAAGGTAATCAATTGATAATTGCTTAAATCATCATCACCATGATTGTGGTGTCTTTATTCCATTTATGTTGGGCTGGTGTCTTTATCCCATTTATGATGGGCTAACCATTAAGTTAGATGAAAGATTTGACAGTGATTTACTATGGCTGGCTGTCTACTTGACGCCATTGATAATTGCTTAAATCAGTTTTTTAATAGACTAGTTGTCTTATTGAAGACCAGTCCCTTTCTAGACCTCTTGACTTATTTAAGTGAATCTTCCATCCTCTAATGACATGATAAGAAAGTTTAGGGAGCCTCTTAGTCAGCTGTCTTTGGCTTAAACTGTAGATATTCTAGGTTTATGAACCACCAACTTAGGTATGTTTGTGACTTTGTGTGTATAATATACTTCTTTGGGGGTTTACACATCCCAAAATTCATGCCCTGCATATTCCATCTGTTCCATATCCCGGACTTATTTGACTAGCATACTAAGGCAATCATTTCATAATTGTCGAAGTCAGTTCTTAAGTCGAACACTTGTCTTATTGAAAACTAGTTCCCTTTCTAGACCCCATGACTTTCTGGTTTAAGTGAATCTTCCATCCTCAATTCACAATATCAGAAAGTTTAGAGAGCATCTTAGTTACATTTTTGTGGCTAAAATTGGAGATATTCTAGGTTTATGACTCTTAAGTTAGGTAAGGTTGTAACTTTGTGTGTATTATAGACCTCTTTGGTGGGGTTTACACATCTTAAATTTCTTTTTGTATGTATTCTCTTTGTTACTTGATTAAAAATGTAAATTGGGATTGCGATTCAAACAATTTTGGATTGCAATCCACAAAAACACGTATCAAATTGGATTGGAATCACAATCCTAATTTTACCAGATAAACACAAACTGTTAGCATTTTTCTACAACCGCAATCTTCATTCATGGCTGTTGTTGTTGTTGTGCTCCAATTTTGAGGCTGGGTGCTGAACGTTGTGTATGCCTAAGCCATTTTTTGTGATGCAGCTATTGCAAATGGCCACTGTAAATGGGTGCCTACTGTTCATTGGTTGTAGGCTGATGCCCATGCAGTATGAGGAGGAGGTCAGCAATAATGGTGAATTTGCTATCAATTTCAATTTCAACTTTAACTTGCTCACCTCATCCTACGGTTGGGAATGGCATCAATCTGCAAAAAAGAAATTCATGAATGGCATCAATCTGCAAAAAAGAAATTCATGATTTAAAATCATGATTTTCAATTGATGAATATTGTTGTATTTGGCCGCCATATGTATTCTTACTGCTGGTGTTTCTAGCAATGTCGAAGCCTGTGGCTACTGTTGGTGCTGCGTCGGTGCTTCCAGCAATGGCAAAGCGACAGTTGCTACCTTGATGGAATGTTGAAGCTTGTGGCTACCATTGGTTCTTTGAGCAATGTTGAAGCTTGTGGCTACCTCTGGTTCCTCATGCAATGTTGAAGTGGTGGTTCTTCCAATAATGTTAGAGCACTGGTTCTGCATGCAAAGCTAGAGTGCTGGTGTTGCCAGCAATGTGCTAGTTTGCAAGGACTGTCGGGGTGCTAATGCTGCCTTGCATTAAGGCCTATATCTATCTTCAAAAAAATAATAAACACAGACTGCTATTGGTTGGTTGGTTGGCATTGTTGTTCTCTATAGCAACAAAGGCCAAGTGTTATTTCAATTTTAATTGAGAAAAGCCAAGTATTGTTTCAACTTTAGTTACATACAGTCAGGTGGCAGACATGCGGGTGCACATTGTGTCTACAAACAATAAAAAAAAAAGATAATAGTCAATTATAAAATCTTAAGCTGAATCATGTTGTCCGGCAGAATTATGTTATTATTGACTCTCTATGACTATAAGATGTTTTTTTAAAACTTAAAACTGTATATTTTTTTTTGAATGTTTTTATTCGTAGAAGTGGTTTCTTACTACAAGAATCTTTAAAATTTTTATTTTAAATTGTTTTTTACTTATACAATTCCACACAATTCCAAGTTGTGATTCCAAGTAACTATGATCCGAAATCTTTTGCTTGAAAAGGCGATTCATGATTTGATTTGCATTTTTAATCTGTCTCATATCATGATTTGATTTGCATTTTTAATCTGTCTCTATTCCATATTCCTTGTGATTTTTCATAAACGTAATAAAATTTTGGTTGCACATGGTTGTTGTTGGAGAAAAAGAGCACAATGAAGCAAATGGATAAAGAAGCGACAATGTGCAAGATAAAACACAACTGAGAAATCTTGAAAATAAGGAATGAAGTGTGAAACAAAATCAAAACTACAACTACAAGGGATGCAAAATGGCAAATAAGTGAAAAAATTTATGGGGTAAAAACCTCAAGAACAGTAGGAAACCTCTACTGAAAAAACTGAGCTCTTATTGTTCAGTGGATCTAAATGAAGTA
The DNA here is from genome assembly GCA_015680685.1 of Gnetum montanum. Taxonomy (NCBI): domain Eukaryota; kingdom Viridiplantae; phylum Streptophyta; class Gnetopsida; order Gnetales; family Gnetaceae; genus Gnetum; species Gnetum montanum. The sequence goes on along the minus strand of MNCI01038289.1, from coordinate 62,344 downwards.
TTTTCATACAACCATGGGATCTAGTTCTTAAGTAGGCAAAGCTATATTACACACTCTAATCTAGAAACATCTAGAAGTCATCCATTTAGAATGATCTCAACAATGTAGAACATTCCAAAGAAATCACTTCTTGAATAATAACAGATCCATAGAACCATCTAAAAAGAGCCCATTAACTAACAATGGCTTATCCCTTAGAAAAGATCATGTTTATTAATTAAATAATAGAGGTACAAAATTTAATTTTGCACTCATACCAATCTCCCCCTTGAAGATAAATCTTGCTTATAAATTGAGCAATGCATTTGCTCCATGAAGATGTGATTGCTTTCATTCACATGACATCTCATTGCAATGAGATTCATAACTCCCACTCAAGCAACAAACTCTAAAAGAAGAAACCAAAAAATCTAAAAAAATTCATAGAAACATCTCAAATTTTACCTCCTTGCTTGTTTCCACCACTGTAACTTAGGATTTTTACAACTCCTACTCAAGATTTTTCAAAAATTTGTTCTATACAAAACCATACTTTTGAAATATTGAACCTTGGTCCAGCCTGCATAGAAGAACCTGTTATAGAGCAAATCAGTCTTCAACCTTGCATCAATACTACTATGTTAGAGAAAAACAACATAGTGGAACAAATGAATAGAAAAATGACTTGTGAGAGAAAACACAAAGATAACATAACCATAAAAATAATGATTCGTAAAATAGTGAAGGAAGTGCAAAACCAAAATAAAACCAGAACAATAGCTGATACAAAACAACAAATAAGAGACACAAGATTTACTTGTTTGTTGTTGTGCTACTGATGGTTTGAAGGAGTTGGTTTCTTGTTGAGGAGTTTTTTGCTTTTCCCCATGATATTTTTGTGCCCATTTATTTCTTTTGTCTTCTTTGTTTTGTGCAATTTGTTATTGCAATTTTGGATATAAAATTTGTATTGTTGCATAACTCAAAGTAATGGTTTTGTATCAAGGCCAAGTTCTTTTTTTCTTACATTACAATTTTTTGGCCAAGGTATTTGTGGAGAAAAATCATCACTGGTTATTCAAAGATTGATATTGAAAAATTTAATGGTCTTAACTATGAATTTTGGAAGAAGGAAATGGAGCATCTTTTTATTAACAAAGATCAATAAGTTGCCATTATAAGTGTCAAACTAGATAAGTTGTCTAAAGATTGGAGCAAATTAAACTTGAAAGTGATAAGTATAATTGGTTTATATCTTTCAGATTTAGTTTTGCTAAATGTACTGAATGTTTCTTCTGCAAAAGAATTATGGATAAATTGTAAGCATTATATTAGTCAAAATCTCTTACAAATAAGCTTTTCTTGAAGTAGTTGTACAAATTAAAAACATTCATACATGATGGAGCACTCAAATACTTTTCAAACTTTTGTTAGTGAATTGGAGTTTGTGGTGGTGAACGTGGATGAAGAAGATTGTTGGGTTATGCTGTAGATTCATGGGGAAATTTTGTGATAACGGTAAGCAATATGTCTACTAGTTGAAAGCGTCGTGTGTTAACTTTTGTTTGAGGAAGTTCGTGGGAAAACTTTTGTTAGTCTATGAAATGATGTACTACTTGTCAAAAATGATTCAAAACAAAAGTTTGCCAAAAACCTCTATTTAAACCTAATCCCTGTAATCCGTCAAAAGGCCTCTAAAAGTATTGGAGCTGTGGTGAAATTGGTCATGTCATAAAGGATTGTAAAGCCGTTTCCATGGACAAAGCCACAAATTTCAAAAGTTTCATCCTTTAAAGATCCCTTCTTCATATGTCCCGTTTATATTATTAGACAAAGATACTACATACAAATCCCCCTTTTGCTCTTGGTTATAATATTTTTTGTGGCTTTCTCTTTAGAAGGAGGTTTACATTTTTCTTTGACATGATCAATTTTACCAAAGTTCCAACACTTTAAATGCCTTTTCCTTTCTTGGATCTAGTTTACAAGGGGAGCTTCCTCCTCTAGTTTTGTCATTGTGGTTGGGTCACCTCTCATAGTGTGTAACCCTCAACTTGTTTCTATTTTGGTTGTTTGGCTTTGTACTTTGTACATTTTTGTAATATAATTTTTTCGAGAGAATGTTCGGGATTATATTATTGGAAATTAAAATACAAGAGATAGTACAAAATTGAGGTCACCATTGGTGGCCCACATGGGNGGGGGGGGGGAGGAGGAAGCAGCCATGCTATGGGCATGTCCACAGTCTATGATAGGCGTAGTGTGGACATTTGAGGGCATGGAGGATATCCAACGTGTTACGGTGTAGCTTAGAATCCACAAAACTGGTGGCCTGTTGGATAGCCTGCATGGTCGACTCTTGTCGATTCTGCTCCTTGATTGATGTCCCCCCATCTGGGTGGAAGCGTGTGGATGTTCAGCAGATGTGTCGTTGGAGCTCCCCCCACAAGCAATCATAGTTGATGCCCAAGACGATGTACGAACATCGTCCATCCTGAAGCCATTGCCACGTGCTCTGCTTGTGTGCTTGATCTAGTTGCCATTGTCTCTGCCTTTCCTCTTCTTGTTCCCACTCTTGTTGTGCTTGCTTAGCCTCCTCACGCTCTCTACAAGTGGCTTCCTCTTGAAGAAACTCCTCTTGGACTTGAGCCTGGATCTCATCCACCAGCCGGGCCTAGGTAGCCTCCACCAACAAGGCTTGCTGTCGGATTAGCTCCTGTTCTCGCTCTTGGAAACGGGTCTCCAACTCTATATGTGCAAGTGTGAGGGCTTTGTCCCATTTGGCCTCCCACTCTCGACGTTCCTCATCGTGCACAGCGGCTGTTGCCTCCGCTGTCGCACGGCGCAGGTCCTCATCTCGACTCTCTTGGTGATCTGATGCCCCATGTGGGGAGACATCCGACACTGCCATGGGGTTGGAGGTTTGTGGCCCCTGATGGTCGCTCCCCCTTTTGGAGTAAGTCACTGTAGGTCCAATCCTCGAAGCCCTAGGATGGGCCGAAAGGGAGGGCCCATGCGAAGAAGACCCCAAAGGGGGGGGGGGAGGGCCTTGGCTCCTCCTAAGGCCGCACCCCCATTGGCCCCCACCATAGGGCTAAAATAAGCCCAGAGTGGTGGCCTTGCTTCTATTGTTGTAAGGCCACGAGAAAAAATTAGGGTAAGTTAACCCTAATCCCTAGCTTCAGGCATTTGAGGAAGGCAAAATAAATGCCCTGGAGCTTGGACCCATTTCTAGATTGCACGAAGAAACGGTCCACCAAATTAGCAACCTGAGCCCAGACAGGTCGTAGGGAGGATTTGGGAACCTGTCTACTCTACGCACGTGGCACTAGTCCTGTGAAAAACAAGTTAGCATCCTGCAACCCGCACGTGGTGGGCAGGATGATTTCACCCTCTGCTTGGGCCTCTAGACACCTGGCAATCGTGGATTTTGTGATGACTTCAGTACCCCGGAAAAAGGTGCGGTCCTCCCGCTAGTTGGAAAAGAAAGCATTGTTCGGGAGGGCAAGGTCTCCCACCAGTCGTGGTAGGACGTTATTCCAGTTGCACTGTTCCACCATTCCCCATAATTCCTCGTTGTCTTGGAACGTCGCACAGTTAGGCTCATAGGTTGGTGTAACCCCCATCGTTGTTTCAATTTCCCTCCATGTAGCCATGACACGCGAGATCACTTGCAGGA
>MNCI01038289.1:0-58561 GCA_015680685.1 Gnetum montanum | reverse complement strand
TTGAAAGATTTTGTGGTTGCATATTTTCCACACCACCCATAAAAGTAATGTGGCTCGGGAGTCGCCTATTAGTGTTATCGGGGGAGTCCAACCTGTTGCTTGCCATGGGGCGCACATATAGGTGCATTGGAAGGTGAAGTGCGAGATAGTTTCAGGTGCAATGTCGCACAGTGGGCAGTTGCCGTCAAGATCGAGGCCTTGCCTTTGTAAATTTGATCGTACTGGCAGCGTGTTGCTCTCCATCATCCACAAGAAAACTTTGATTTTCTTGGGCAATCATCCCTACCATATCCGATTCCACCCTGACATTGGCGGGTACATGGCTGACAGCAGGTGGCGCAGCTCGAAATCCAACCATCCCCGCGTCTACATTTACAGTGCATGGTTGTAGAGTGTTCGCCAGGGCCTCGAGTCCTGTGTTCTCACCTGCCACTATACGTACTTGGCATTCATGATTTTGACCCACTGGGTCGTCTCACCGATTTGGCGGGTGAAATGAAGTAGTAATCGTTGCTGACCCAACGTCAGTTTGTCCTCAAATTTTGAAATCCCCAAACCCCCCCATAGGTCAGGGATGTGCCATTCGGTCCCAGTTGGCTAGGTGCAATTTGCATTCCCCTTTGCCCCCTGACCAAATGAAGTGGCGGATGNGGGGGGGGGGGGGGGGGGGGGGGTGGCCACAAGGGCCACAAAGCGAGTCATTGCCATCAACACCCCTGAGGCTAGCACCAATCTCCCCTTTCAAGTTAGAAAACGGTTTGCCCAGTTTCTGACCTGGTTCTCAATTTTTTCTAACAACATCCCCCATGACATACATTGACCCCAATGGAATAGCGGGATGCCCACGTATGTATCCCTGATTGTTCTAGATGGGACGTTTAGGATTTGCGATACTCGATTTTTCACTTAAGTGTCCACGTTTAGAAAGTGGGCCGTTGACTTTGCTCGGTTAATTACTAGGCCAAGCTCGGCTGCCATCCAAGAAAGCGTCAAATTAATGCCACGTGCTTGTGGGACCCCAGCCCGACTGATCAGCATCGTGTCATTAGCGTAATGTTCAGCCAAACATTCTACTCCTGCGATTTCCAGGCCCCTGACACCCGCCGCTTTGCAGAAGGTCCATAGCAATAATAAAGAGTAACGGCGAGAGTGGGTCCCCTTGCTGTAATCCCCTACCAAGTGATGAGAGCCCCATAATCCCACACCCCCCCATCCAATGTCGAAAGAGAAGCCAGTCGAGGATTGTAGGTGAATGCAAAGTTGAATAAAACTTGGGTCAAATCCTTTTTTCTGCATAATGATGGCTAGGGCCTCCCAACTGAGTGTATCGAAGGCCTTAGTGATGTCTAGTTTTAAACACAACCCAAGGAACTTTGAAAGACAGCAAGAGCGGAACATCTCTTGCATTAGGAGAATTTGGTTTTGCAAGGTCCAACCTTGCACAAACCCCGTCTGATTGACCCCCACTAGTTTGGGCATCAGAGGAGCAAGTCTGCGTACGATCATCTTAGAGAAAATTCGGATCAGGACGTTGCAAACCCCAATGGGTCAAAAATGTTCCAGGAGAGACGCGTCTGCATGTTTGGGAATGCACACAATTCGGGAGCAGTTAAGCTCCCGGCAAACTTGCTTCTTGGCCAACATTAGATTGAAGGTGTCTAGAATATTGGGCCCCACAATATCCAAGAAGGTCTTGTAGTATAATACAATTCCAATATTTTCTTTTTTTTTTTTTAAAAGAAAAACCTTTTCAAGGATTTTTGGGATTCAGGTTTAAATTAAGATTTTTTTTAGAAACTTTGGTTTCACATCAGTACACCATTTTGTCACAAGCAATACACCACTTTGTGGAGTGACAAATGTTTTCCTATGAACTTCCTTAGATAAAAGCTAACTAATAACACATTCCAATTTGAAACTAGTAAATGTATTACTTATAGTGAGCACAAAATTCCTCTATAATTGGTCACAATTCCTCCATGATTTTGGTAGTGTGTTAAAAAACATAATGCAATAATCTTTTTCATCTACATTTACTTCCACAAAATCCAATTACTAATGAGTTTGCAAAGTATTTAGGCGCTCCATCATGGATATACGATTAGACATTTTAAATTTGTACAAATGCTTCAAAAAAGTAAGTTTTTGACTAATATAATGATTGCAATTTATCCCATATTCTGTTTGTGGAAGACACATGAGAAACATTTAGCAAAATTAAATTTGAGAGTTATAAACCAATTCTACTTATCACTTTTAAGTTCAATTTACTTTAATCTTCATCAGACAACTTATCTAGCTTGACTTTGGTCATGTCAACTTGTTGATCTTTGTCAATAAGAAATATTTTATTTTGCCCTTTTAGAGTTAATAGTTAAGATCATTGAAATGTTCAATATCAATTTTTTAAGAGCTCATCATGAGTTTTCCTTGCAAGCACCTTCTTGGACAGAAAATTTATTGCATAAAGAAAAGAGTCTGGCGATGATACCAAACTAACTATTATTCCAAGTCATGGAACAATAGAAATTCTACATTTAAAATTGTAGTAACATAACACAAAAAAAGAAGAAGATGGTGATTGTAATCATTGTAAGGTGCTTGTTTCTTAAGCTAGAAGATTTGGGTTCAAGCTTGGGCATAGCCACTTAAATAGGTTAGGCTTTTGCTAATCCATCGACCTTGCTTAATGTGATGAGCATTGTAGCTCCAGGTGATGATCCTTTGATGGACCATCATTTGAAGTAATGGTAAAGTGCTTGTTTTTGAAGTTTGAAGACGTGGGTTTGAGCTTGGGTGCAACCACTCCAAGAGGTTAGACTTCTATGGGACTTTGCTTGGTGGGATGACCAGTAAGGCTTTAGGTGATGATCCTTTTAGGATTGTAAACTAAAAAGAACTGAGATAACTCATGTAAAAGACAATTTGATTTCACTTTACTCACATGGTGATGACCATTCTCTTATTGGCTAGTTCCACTATAATGAACTACATTTTAAAGGCAATAAGGGAAAATGCCATAAAATATAGAATAGTAAGCTTGGCCCTTGTGCTAGTGGTAGACACTTGGTTGTTCCCAAAATTCCTTTTGTCAAAGCTTTATTTCTGAGAGTAGAATGATAGCAACTTATGATTCCTTGATGAAATCCCTTACGGACCTTAGTTTGTATGGCTTCTTAAATCCCTACAAATGCATGAGTGGATGATCATTTTTTATAAGAGGTTTTCTTGGCTTGCATTTAGAAATCTTTGATTGTATGCAATGTACAATTTTGAATATTTTCCCTGGTCTTTTGGTTTTTTAACTCATAATTGGGTGGCTTGCCTATGCTCCTTGAGGCTTTTGTATTGTATCCTTGCAATTTAATGCTTGCTTGGCTTCTAGTCTTAACCTTTGTTGTGGGATCCTCCTTGGTTGATGAATCCTCTAGAGAGGAGGTAGGCATTGCCTGAACCTTTGTTATGGGTGACATTGCCATCTTCAGTTGAGACTCTTGCCAAACAACCTTCCTTTCTTTGGGGTACCTACATTTTTCACCGTATTGGAGTTCTCCTGCTATAATGCCTATTCTCTCTTATTATTAATGCCTTTTCTTTTTGCTTGCTTGCTTTCTTTCTTTCTTTTTTCTTTCTGAGAAAAGATCAGGATTTATATACAAGGAAATAACATAGAAAAAGGATAGGTTCCAATAGGCACCTCCTACAAAAATGGAGAAAAGAGGGAAAGGGGGGTTGGGGGTAGGTGTAGATGACACTAAGGAACTTCCAACCCTAGAAATATGGAGAGAGCAGAGTGAGGGTATGATACCTCGAAAGTGGAATCCATGATTGAACATAGAATATGACCATGTGGTCTCCAAAAACCCAAAAATCAACAACAAAAACCTTTAATAAAAAGACAATATTTAAAGCTCATCATTAGGGAAACAAAGAATTGAGAACACTAGGTATGACTTTTTAAAAAAGTTTTTATGCAGTTTGGTTTTGAGCATTGTTTCATCTATTGTATGTGCCCCAATTTAGATTGTTATTGCTTAAGTGCATATTTAAAATTTTTATAATTGCAACCAAAGCAAATTATTCAAAGTGTGTTCAAGACTTTATTGAAGGGTAGGTATCATGAAGGCCTACATGAGGAATCAGTGTGGTGCTAGTTTTAGCAGCCAAGAGAATGAGCCTCCTTAGCATTGACATAAAACTTTACATCGTTTCATTGTTTTGTCACATTGCTCACTATAACTATGTAACAAAATATGTAGCTAGCACTACAAATCATGAAGAAAATCAAGTAAACGATGAGGCTGTCAAGTTACAGGAATTTTTGAGATGAAAGCCAACATCTTTTTATGATGTTTTAGATGGAAAGTAAGTTGAATCTTAGTTGTTCAAGATGATGATTTGTTTGAACTCTTGTGCACTGATATCAAAGATAGTTCTTCTTGTTACTAATGGTTTGATAGGTGATGCTTCAAACGAGTGTAAAACTGAAAAAGGGAAAAAAAAGGATAGACATCTTTAGCCCCTAGACATTAAGCTTCACACCAATTATATGTTACAATGAATGTTATGTTTTGGTAGATCACAATATCAAGCTTCAATTTAAAAAACAATAAGTATCATTTCTTTTTAGCCTGTTACCATTTTTTCTAAAGTTGATCAACAAATTTACTTATGTTAGATTCTTTGATTAGAAGATTTGGAGAATAGAATTTATCTCTTACCATATATTGGAAAATTGGAATTAGATTTAGATGATCATAAAATCCTAAAATGTTTTGTGTTGGTTTGTGATACAAATAAGCCTTATGTTATGGATTTTTTTCACTACGAATTTGGGTTTGTATGACATGGTTTTGGTATTGGTTAGGGGGTGAAAAACTAAGGCAAAAATTCATTGTAGGTAAAATTGCATAGAGATTACAATAGAGAGATAAATTTGTAAAAAATTGTCAACCTTGGAATTGCTCAAGAAATATCTTTTCTGCCAAACAAATAGTGCATGACATGCAACAATTTTATTTAAATTATATGCAACAAATAGAGACAATGATTCACAAAGAGAAAACACCATTGGATTGTCCAACTTTATATAGACTCAAAGATGCACTTACATATAAGTTACAAGGTTTTATAATGGAAATCCTTCAAGCTAGTCTCAATTGTTGCCTTAATATAACAAATTTAGATTTTAGATTTGAGGTTTTCAATAGTAGGCACTATAATATATGTAAAGTTAAACTTGATTGATATTAGTGTGGATTTGAAACATATTGGAAAATTGACAACAATTAGTGACAACTATCATCACCTGTTCAAGCATTTCCAGGAGAAAATGTTTTTCAAACTAGATGTAATGACTCAACTTTCTTAGATTTTCATCTTAAAGTTTGTGGGAAAAATGTCTTTCAAAGTAGATGTAATGACTCAACTTTCTTAGATTTTCATCTTAAAGTTTGTGGGAATGTTTGCGAGCATTCAGAGGGGAAGGGTTCATTAACCAAATTTCAGCCAAGACCCAAGAATTCAATAATTTTAAAGACATTTATAATTATCCATGGTCTCAATGATACTCATTTTTTGTTAGGTTCCCACCACTTGATTCATTGGTCAAGTTCCTCAACAACATGTGCATATGTTTATATATTGAAAAGAATAATTCATGCTAATTGACATATACCTTTTTCCATCCTTGAAGAGTAACATAAGAAATCTTTGTTTCCTTTTTCTTTCCAAATTTGATTGTTGAATAATTAGAATTCGCACAATAGCCCTTAGAGATATGATATCCAAAACTCATGTGAATACACATCAAAACAAGTACATGAGATCAATTCACACACAAAGTTCACATACAAACATTCTAATTAGTTTAAGAAATCATTTCAAGGCACTTAGGCTATATAACGCATAAAAATAAAAGCATAGTAACAACCTCATAAATAATACAACATTTCAACTTTGTTTCTAAGCATTCCTTTTGTTCATCTTATTAAATATGCTATGCTAAGTCAATGGGTAGTACGTACTTGGTACTTTGCATCTAGTAATACACAAAACACAATTTAGCACAATTGAGATCAATCACAAGGGAGAATAGTTGGTCGTTCAACCAATCATCAATGCAAGCACATTAGCAATACTTTAAATCTATGACAGTCATAAAATTACAGATAGTTGTACAAATCAACACTATCCACACACATCATCATAACAAAGAAGACTTACAAACATTACCACACATTTTAAGATGAAAATCCAAAAAAGTTGTGTTGTTACATCTTTTTCCCCTTAAGACATTTATTCCTGAAAATGCGTGAATAGGTAAGGATAGCTATCACTAATTGTTGTTAAATTTCCAATATGTTTTAAATTCACACTAATATCAATTAAGTTGAACTTGGCATTTATTACAATGCCTAATATTGACAACCTCCAATTTAGGATTTGAATTTGTTGCTTCAGGGCAATACACTTGAGACTAGCTTGAAGGGTTTCCATTATAAAACCTTATAACTCATATGTAAGTGCATCTTTGAATCCATATAAAGTTGAATAGTACAAATATGCTCTTTTTTGTGTGTGAATCATTGTCTTTATTTGTTGCATATAATCTAAGAAAAATTGTTGCTTTTGCTGTTTGCATGTCATGCACCATTTGTTTGGCAAAAATGATATTTCTTAAGCAATCCCAAAGCTGACAAATTTTTTTTTCTGATTTATTTCTTTACTATAATCTTTATGCAATTCCATTCACAATGAATTTGTACCTCAAATTTTCACCGACTAACCAATACCAAAACCATGTCATACAAACCCAAATTCATAATGAAGACATCTATAACATAACAAAACATTTTAGGATTTATGATAATCTAAAATTAATTCCAATTTTCCAATATATTGCAAGAGATAGATTTTATTTTTTAAATCTTTTAACGAAAGAATTTGACATAAGTGAATTTGTTGATCCATTGTAAAAAAAAAAAATTAGTAGCATGCTAAGAAGGAATGATACTTATTATCTTTTGAATTGAACCTTGATATTGTGATCTTGCCAAAGCATTCATTGTAGCATATAATTGGTGTGAAGCTTGTGGTCTAGGGGTTAAAGATGTTTGTCTTTTTTTTTTCCTTTTTTCAATTTTGCACTCATTTGAAGCATCACCTGTCAAAACATAAATAACAAGAAGAATTGTCTCTGATATTTGTGCATAGGTGTTCAAACAAATCATCATTTAGAATAGCTGAGATTCAAGTTACTTGCCATCCCAAGCATCATAAAAAGATGTTAGCTTTCACCTCAAAAACTTTTGTAACTTGACAACTTTATCATTTACTTGATTTTCTTTATAATTTGTAGTGTTGACTACATATTTTGTTGTATAGCTATAGTGAGTAAAGTGATAAAACAATGAAGTGTTGTAAAGGTTTATGTCAATGTTAACGAGAGTCATTCTCTTGGTTACTAGAACTAGCACTATATTGATTTCTCATGTAGGTCTTCATGATACATGCTTTTCAATAAGGGCTTGAACATACTTTGAATAATTTGCTTTAGTTCCAATTATAAAAATTTTAAATAAACACTTAAGTAATCACATTTTGATTTGGGGTGTGTACAATAGATCAAACAATACATGAAACCAAACTTCATAAAAAGTTAAAAAAAAGGTCAAACCTAGTGCTCTAATATCAAAATGAAGAATTGATGCAAACTGCCATGTTGAGAAAGAAATCAATTGTAGGATAGAGCCCAATATGGGTAAAAGAATCAATATGAGGAAAATAGTTAGTAATTTGTCAACACCATTGGAGTCGATCAAGTGGTGAAGCCACTGGCCATTGTTTCCAGTTATTATCATGTTGTGAACTATTGCCGTTGGTTTTGGAGGATGACATAGACATAGACTGAAACATAAAACACCTAGTTCTCTTGTGAGAGCATCTAGTAGATGATTTGCTTTCCCTAGAATCTGCTCAATTGAGAATACAATAAAGATTGCCACCAAAAAAACCACTATAGTTTAGTAATTTTTCTTTTCATTAAGGTTAACAATCTGATGAATTGGTTTTAAGGATAAACATTTCTCCAATTGATTTATAAAAATTTTCAATCCCCTTAATTAAATGTGCCCCACAAAATGTGTATAAATTTTTTTGAGAAAAGATCGGATAATTATAGTACAGAAAAGATCCAGAATGGAATCTACAAGTCATACTGGAAAAGGTAGAGATCTATAGTAGCAGGAATGCCTCTCTTGTTTATGCATCTTATCTTAGAAGGCAGGAACCTAGCATCCTACTGGAAAGTTTTAAATCTGCCCTCATGCTAGTCTTGCTCATACTTGGCCAAGTGATGCATCTTGTTGTGGTGTATCGAATGCAACTCTTGCTTGATGTACTTCTAAAGATAATCCCACATGGTGTCTATGTTAATTCCCATGACTATGTATGGGCAGTTCCTAGTGTGAAACCATATCCTCACATTTGAGGCCAACATCTTATCCTGGCATTCCTTCATGTTTCTCTCCTTGAGGATCTCTTTGGCTTTCCTAAACACCTCCTCCTTCTCCTTCTTTAGTTGTTCCTTTATCTCTTGCTTGAGGTGCTCCTCGAGTATGCTCCACTACACAACCTCCTCCATTTCCTTTTGTTTTTGTGCCTCCTGTTCCTACACGTCTTTATTGCTCCTCTTGTCAACATGTGGACTCCTCTAGATTCCTCTACACATGCTCTTCTGCATGGATGTGGTCTTCTGTCTCTTGGATTTGTCTGCATATTTCGGCCTTGAATTTGTTCTCCAGCTTCTATTGCATAGCCCATTCACATTTGAGCAAGTGCTCCTACTCAACTTCCTCTTCCTTCTTCATCAGTCGTGCCTAAACCACACTTGCTAATGAGTCTCCTGAAGTTCCCTTTGGGGGCAAGGTCTCCATAGCAGGCTAAGATCCCCATACCCTCTCATTATGTCTCCACATGTACATGTTTGAGATGCGAGCGGGCCTAAGGGCCAAGAGGTAGTGCTAGCTTAGGTGGCTTGGCTACCCACCAGAGCGCCTAAATAAGTCCCAAATGTCTTCCCTGCCACCATTGTTGGAGAGTTGCTAGAAGGAACCTTTGTAGGTTTACCGGCCTACCAAGCTTGAGACATTGTAGAAAGGCAAAATGAGCACCTTGCAACTTTGAAGTGTTGCTAGTTTGCACGAAAAAACATTTCATGAGCTTAGTGGTAGCTTGGCAGAGAGGAAGATGCTGGGAGCGAGAGACCAGATTGTTGGATGTTTTGGGAACCTCCCTTAGGAAGAAAAAGGCCATGTCTTGAAACCCCTTGATAGTAGGAAAGATGATTTTCCCAAACTGCCACAACACAAAGTATTCTGAGATAGCCTCCTCGGTTAGGGAAATCCACATGTCTCTAAAGATTGTGGCATCAATCTCCAACATGCTAGATGGATTTTGTGGCCTCCTTTCCCGTTTGACCAAATGAAATTCCTAATAATCTAGTTAACTTTGTCAATCACACACTGTGGTGGGGATACCACGGAAGCAACATACCTCACCATAGATGGTAGGGTGGTGACAACCAGTAGAACTTTGCCCTTACTAGTTAAGACACGTGAAGTCCATTGTCCAATCTATGCCTAAATCTTGCATAGAAAACCAGCCCAGGCACCAATTTGCTGCCAATCAAACATTGGGATTCCCAAGTAAACTTGTTTTTATTGCCCTTGTTCAATCCTAAGCACCGTAATGATCCCTCTCTTCATAATCGCATTTGTCTAAATAAAGTGGGCAGCTGAATTAGCCCAATTAACATCTAGACCTAGCTCCATGCTCATTCTTTGTAAGGTTCTCTCAATAGCCCAAGCCTGTGGAATGATGGCCTTTGTGGTTAAAACGGTGTCATTATCCTAGTGATTCACAATGCATGAAGTGTCCTCTATATCTAGGCCCCAAACTCTCGTTGCCCTATAATAAGCGGTCATAGTATCCATCATAATGAATAGATCCTCAATAAACTCAGCAAAGAACTCCACTGGCCATCTATCAGGGTTCGACGCTTTTCTAGACCTCATTGTGGAGATAGCCTCTAAGACCTTGGCTTTAGTAATGCATTGCAGAAGTCTTTGGTTGTCCCTGTGTAAGAACCTTTCGTATCATGATCAAGATAGGGGAAGCATCCTGCTTCCTCTGTATATTCTCTCAAAGAACTAAGGAACCCGAGATCCTAGTTTAAAAAACACAAATAGAAAACTACACAAACTAAAAAAAAAAAACTGCTGCATCAAATATCACTTATTGATCCCATATCATGGAGGGATTTTATACGGGAATACATGCTAAGAATGGAATGAGAGAATCATGGGATTTGTCTCATTTTGATGAGACTTATTAGGAATACAACTAAATATAGATACATAGATAGACCATTCTATAAATAACCATGGCTTTAGAATAGAAAGGGATTGACATCATTATCCTTTCAAACAGTGGATCTGTAATGCAGCTATTCCCCTCAACCAAGAGTGCCATGGACTTGGCCCTTTTAGCCACATTGGCTGTGGCAAAGAAAAACTTGGTATTACGATCTCCCTCCTTCAACCATTGGATGCAAGATCACTCCTTCCAGTGCATTTGCTTGTCCTTATCAAGCTGGTGGAGCTCTTGAAGCATTGCAAAATCCTCCAATTGAAGCTCTTGCCCCTCTTGCAATTGTTAAATCTTTTGAAGCTTATGGGTGTGTTCCTATTTCAAGATCTTGAAACTATATGTGTTCTGTTTGACTTGGGCTCTTATTCCTTGCTTCAACTACTGTAGCTTCTGCTTGAGGAAATCTCTGGGATCATAACTGTTGGGATACTGAGCCCAAAGCCACTAAAACATCTGTTTCATCTAGGGCTTTTTTAGCCACACTCAAAATCCAATGTTTGACATCCAAGATCCCTATCATGGGTTTGACCAATGGTGTGTACGTGGGGTCTGTGATCAAATGCTTGTCTTTTCAATGCTGTCACGATGATGTGTCCATTAAGCATCATGATAGTACTCACCCAAACTTTGTCGATTCTAGACATGACCTGATCCTCTCCTTTCATATTCTTGGTCCAACTGAACTGGTAGCCTTAAACGTCCAAATCCACAAGGTTGAAATTGGAGAGAAATTTTTGGAATTGCTTGCTTCCCTGAGGTTCCACCATGCCTTTCTTGGCTATCTTCTATTCGTATAACTTTTGATTAAAGTCTCTAACCACGATCCAAGCCCCACAGTTGCCAACTTTTGAGGCGATGAGAAAGAGCTTCTAGAATTGATCTATCCAGGAATATGGACCATAAAAGTTTGTGAGGAATATTGCCTTGCTTGGGAAGAAGGGCTTAAAACTCCATGTTGTCACAAACACCATAAATACCACACACCTAGAGAGGACAACCAAATCCCTTGCATGACCTCTAGCATCAACAAAGAATGATGACCACCTTGGCCAGGTTAGCATGTGGTGTTGCTTGCTCTAAACATTGGTTTCTTGAAGACACACAATCATAGGCTTCCCACCTCATAAATCTTTTGAGGGTATTTTGTTTGTACGGGGTACCTTGGCCCCAAGAATTCCATGTTAGGATCCTCATGGTCTACCAATAGATCATTTCTTTTAGACCTCTTTATGGATTCCTGGAACTCCTAATTCCAAATCGTGTACAATCTTCTTTAGCCTAGTTTCATGCAGGCTTGGCCTACCTTGTTTTTTAATCTTCAGGCAAACCGTAAAACTCCCCTCCTCCTTGGAGGTCGATCTTCTTATTGGGGAAAGCAAATTCCTGCATCGGGGATACCCAGGGACCTAGTGAAAAACCATTCAGTAGAACGGGAATTGACACCATCGCAACACAAGATGTTCCTTGGACCATATGAACCCTCTTGGGCACCTCAGGCCCTCTGGCTCCCAAAAGGCAACACCTCCTGAGGCACCTCTACCACTGACTTTGGCAGACAGGAGTCTTGGAGGTCCAAGAGGGCTGAGAACCTATTTTGTTCACTTGACCTGCCTGAAGCATGCACAACGGCCTTCTTATGTTAGGGTGGTGACCTAGTGGGCCTATTTTTCTTTGACACCACTTGCTAATCCTTTTGCTCCAAAGTTTGCTTCATCCCTACCCTCTAGTACAGCCTGCAATCCTAGGTCTGATGATTGTTTTTTCCACAAAACTAATAGGGGGGACCAGCCCTGTCAATCCTTTTCTCCACAACTCCTCCAATCTAACTGTTTCATTCTTCAAAGGGAACATTCTTGTATTCAATTGTCAGAGTCTCTGTCCCATATTGCAGCTCCATCTAAACCTCCTGTAGTAGCCCATCAGATTTGAGAGGTTGCCAAACATAGAACCAGACAAAGCTTATCTGCTCTTGCGAAGTTGTAAATTTGTGAAAGGCCATGAAGTTGCCAAAGCACCTAGTGAAAAACTTAAGAAACTTTGGAGTCTAGAACTCTCAAGGAAGCCTTGATATCCTAATCCACATTGACAACTATTTGAAAAGATTTAGGTCGTTATGGGCACTAGGGCGCTAGTTGGTTAGGGCCAAACCCCTACCTCGAAGAAGCAAGAGCCCTGTTGAAGCATTGCATCTCTATCCACCACCGACCTGAAAATGAACAACAATAGATCCCCCTACAAGGACATCACCTCAGCATCCCCCACATTCCATGAGGTTGCCACCTAGCATCAAATCTACTCAATCTAGGAGCAAGCTCTAGATGACACAAACCTTCCCACCAGATTGTGTTGCAGGAGACTTGTGCCTTTAGGGTGCACCTCCGGGCTCATATCCAAATGCAACATTCCTTCATACTTTTGCGTCAATGCCTCCCTTCCTTGGCTTCCATCCCTCGAGTTGAACCCTCCCAATGTCCTTGTTGTCCTCTTTGTCTAATGACCTTCCTCTTTTGCCCTTACCTCCCGCCTAGCTGCCCTGGGCCCCTTACTAACCATGGGTCTTGCTGAACCACTATTTTTCTCTGCTTTGAGCTTTCTCCCTTTGCCAGCATTAGTGGCCTCTTCGATGGCCTTGGCAACAACCATTGCTCCATCTCTTCTGCCTACACTACCTTGTCTGCCTGCCATCCACTGTATCCCAATTGTTGTTTCTGTGCACTCTTACTCACAATATTATGTATATTAATATGTTTAGAAATTTCTATTTTAATGTTGAATACATTGCTTTTTTATGGCTTTCCAATTTTTTGTCTGCTTAATTGCATATACTTTTGAAAATGATTAAAAATTCAACATTTTTTAATATCACGACTCCATGTGATAGGAATGGAAAAATGATCTGCAATCCGATTTGATCTTCATAAGTATGATAAGTACATACTTAGTTTTGTATGATAAGTACATAGTTTCTTTAATTCTTTCCCTGTTTATTTGGTTTGGTTGGCCTTCTTATGAAAGGTGCAGACCAAGTGCTCGGATTGCATTTTCTTCATGACCGATTAATATCATTTGGAGGTAGCTGCATTTGGAAATATGCAAAACATATCTGTGATCTTTTTTTTTTGAAATGATCAGGTAATTGAATTAAAGGAAAAACCGGAAAGGCAAACGGAACAGGGGATTAATCCCACAGATGCGGGGGGTACTCCCTTCCCCAAGACGGGGGAGAAAAACCCCACAGAAATTGCACACAACAAAAGAAAAAAATCAGACTTTGACAGTTGCTTTCCACCAGCCCTCCCCACAAAAATTGGCCCTCCCTGGGCCATGTCTTCTGATACATTCAAAACCAAAAGACAAAAATCCCATAACCCTAACAGGTCACCCATGTTCCATTTTTATAAAACCAGTCATGTGATAGACCATGTGTAGCATGGGCAATTAGCCCGTTCACGTCTATGCAGGGAGTCCAAGACATATCTGTAATCTATTAAAATGTGCATGCAAAAACATTTTGTTTCCTAAAATAACAAAGATGAATAAACATTGCATAATACTGCAAGATATGTTTTATGATAATATGATATAATATTAAATGATTGATGTTTTCCCCTCTATTTTGTTATTAATTCAAGCGTTTTCTAGGATGTTATGGTTGCATAATGACCACCACCACCACCACCATCTTCAGCTTTTGCTGCATTATCACCACAATTATCAGCTTTATTCCATCATTTTGTGTGAACCATTGAGGTAGGCAGGTAATTGGATGATGCTCTTTAATCGGCTGGCTGTTCACCTCGCACCGATCTGAACATATATTTATATGGTGCCTCTAGGTGGTAAACCTTAAACCTAACGGTTATAGACTGAATGCTTAACCATCATGTCAAGGCTTATCCCCTAATTCTTGTTGGAAAAGAAAGACATGCACTCTCTAGCTGTAAGATTTCTTGTAATTTTTGTCGTGCTTGATGCATTTAGTTAAAATGAAATTTGTCATTTTGTGGATTTGATATAAACTATTTCCCTTTTACTCTCTCATTTATACTACGAGCCAGTATATAGCAGAGTAATAAATATTTTAAACAATAAATTCTTTTCATTACTTTTTGGAAATCAGGTTGAATCAGGTTTAGTTACAACAGGGGCAGCTGTTTCTGTTGAAGGAAACCTGGTATTTAGCGAAGGGACAAAGCAGAGAGTGGAGTTGAAAGTGACACAAATACTCTTGGTAAGGAAAAGAAAAAAAACACAGATACCCTTGGTAAGGGGAAAAAAAAACTCTACTCATGTTTGTTTCTTCTTTTCGTGTTACTTATATATTACAAGAATGAAATTTCTGCAAGATACCTTGTTTAGCTTTGGAAATGCATCTTCTTGATTATTATGTTTTTACTGAAAAAAGACATTTTTTGTTAGACTTACTGTTTGTTTAATAATTGAAGTGGAATATTAAATATTGGTTGACCAAGTAATTTGTAAAAATAAAATAGTAAAAAAGAAGTTTCAGATTAGGTAAGGAAAATTTGAAATTTTGTTTAATACTGTTAGTTAAAAAAAAAAAGGATTGTGACTCATTCAACTGATATATGAAATAAAGTTTGAAACAGCTGTTCTCTGATCACAGCTTTGTGCGTCAAGGGAATAGTATATTAGTGTTTGGAAGGGCATCTCTCTTTTATACTTACCTAGGGTTTGTGATATATTTACAAAGATGTTTATTTTGTTTTTGGTTTCTTCTTTTGACCAGATTGGAGGTAGTGATTCTGCTACCTATCCCATGCAAAAGAAAAAGGCAAGTATGGAATATATGCGGAGTGTTGCACACATGCGTCCAAGGACAAATGCCTTTGGTGCGGTAAGTGCTCCAATGTCATGTGAATTATTTTAGTGTATTCCTTGGGATGATGTAAACAGTTTTCAGAGAATTTGTTTCATGTTTAACAAAGTTCAAATTTGAAAACTTAAAATTTTTTACTTTGTTGGGGGGTGCTGGATCCCAAATATTTGATTGATAGTTTGAGAGCAATGTTACATCTCAGCATAATCCATTGGATTCAAAGCTGTAACTTGTATCTCGCAAGTTACAAGTGTGAACCAATACGCAATGTCTCACCGCTAAAATTCTTCATTTGCCATACTGTTATAATAGAATGCCCATGAATTTGTTTGTGCATTTTGAATGTAAACATTTATGTGTCATTTTTCGTCTCTATTTTCTTATTACATGCTAATATTGATATCATCATGTGCACCTTTAATTAGTTTCCTTTTGTTTACATTTATTTGTCCTTTTCTGTTAGAGTCTTCAATTAAGATATTGTCACCACCATTATTAGTTAGTATACTTTGTTTCTCTTGACGTTTTCATATCACATATGAGATCTTTGTATTATTCTCCTACCTGTTCTATTCTTTTACCTTATTTTCCTTTTGAACTTTATGTTTACTGGGTGAATCCTAGGAATCTATTCCTGTTTGTGTTTTCTATACTCCGAAATTTATGCAACTCTTTTGTTTATTTTTCGTTATATTTCCTTTTCATGCATTTAATAAAAAATATAAATGTAATAAATAGTTGGCAAATATATAAATGGTTTCTTTTATTTTCTTTTGGCAAAAAGCCATGAAAAAGTGTTGCCTTAAAATTGCATATTTTCAGTGTTGGCAAACTTGATAAATGTTGAGAAATGAAAGCTAAACGACAATTGAGCCCGAGGAAATGTTCAGATAAAATTTCTAGAGTTTTTTAAAATATCGGCTTTTAAACAGGTTACCAGGGTTCGAAATGCGCTTGCCTATGCTACGCATAAGTTTTTCCAAGAGATGGGGTTTGTTTGGGTTGCCAGTCCTATTGTTACCACGTCTGATTGTGAAGGTTCTGGTGAACAATTCTGTGTCACAACCTTGGTAAGGAGCCCATGCTTACTTTAAATTGCTTAATGCCACGTCTATGCTTATAAATAGTTTTATTTTCTTTTTTGGCCTTTAAATCCAAAGAGTAGATGCCATGACCCAGTCCCACACATGCATGACCGCTTGGTTATTTATTGAATATTTATACATGTAAACATAAATACAGTACTCCTAAATGGTCATACGATTCCAAGGATTATTCTCAATTGTAACACACATAAGCATATGAAATCAATCAATTATCAATGCTGGAGATTCATTGACGGTCAAGAAAACTGACCTAGTACATGTATGAGATATAGAACAGAGAATAACCATTACACATGTCCATCATAGTTAGTGTGACACAAGGGTTTCACCATAATCTTGCAGAAACCTTGGAAAGCATTAGGGCCGTGTTTCAACCGTCTCCATTCAAGTTTCCTTTCGTCCGTTTATTGAATTAACAGAAGCCATGCAGGGAGAAAGTAAATATTCATGTCATGCAAATACATACATGCATATGTGACACTCAAATCAACAAAATTAAGAACTTGCAGAACATTGAAATAATTCTCAGCATACAATCATATATGTAGCTTAGGTAAAATGCAACAATTTGAAAACCGATGGAATACAACGCGATATGTGACTGCTAAAATGGAGCTAGAGTTACGATTATGTTTAGAGTTATGTATCCTGAATCAACCGTAAACTAACCATGCGCATAATGAAATTAAGCAATAGTTAAGTAACTACTATCAATTTAACGGTTTACTGCTAACAGTTACTGGTAAACTTACGTCAACATTTTGCAACTTACGATCAATAAATAATCAAGGAAAACATTAGCAATGGAAGGTTAAAATGTCATTGGTATGGTTACTCATGATATATCATGGTATTCCAACAATACGATCAATTAATGTACCCGTCTTAAATGAAGGCCTATGTTAAAGTCTTAATTGCTTACGTAATAACCACAGCAGAGTTTAGTGTCCATGGAGTATTTTAGAAATAATAAAAAGCACGATCTTAGTTTGCTAAAACTATATTTTTAAAATGTGTAATGCCATTAATTAATATAAAAAACCATTCATATCTATCTAATAAGCAATTTATGAAGTGAAGCTATAACTCAATAGCTAGGCCATCTACTTTACAACTTTAAGAATAGTGCTATATTTTCATAAACATCAAAAATAATTCTAGGAACAACCATGGCTTCTAGAAGATATTTAAGAGCTCAAACAGTTGGGTTATAGTAAGAGCTCAAAGTCATCACTCTCTGATAAGTACATCCATCTAGGAAAATATAATTTTAAAAATGAACTCCTAACCAAAGATCTTTAGAACTCCTAATAATGCCATATTAAACAAAAATTAAAACTGAAACTAAAATTGTAGATTAATTATGTTTGTACAGATCCAAAGAATTTGTTAGATCAATTAGTTTGTACAGAATACATCAATTGCAATGAGACTTGAATATAATAGATATGTTCAATACTCATGTAGTTTGAACTTTTCTTTCATATAATGACATTGAACCACCACTAGTAGCTTAACTAACCCATACAAAGTTTTTCTTATAATTTCCCATTTCGTTCTAAAAAATTGAATCTGCAACATTTTGATACTAAGGCAAGTAGAAATGCAAGTAGCAGGACACACACACCTAATTAATTTGTTACTTTGGTTTCATTGTCATGTGAGTTACAAATAAGACTGAGCCTCAGGGTGTTTTTTGTTGTTGCTGTGTGTGATAAGGCAATTTTGCCTAGGATTGCCTACCTACGTAGGGAAGATAATGTAGGTGTATACAGCAAACCTAAATGTTGGTTCACACAATAAACCATTGAATATGAAGCCTTGTTCAACATATTATACAAAAACACTTTGAAATGAATCTTAAAATTGATATATTTTGCAGAGCGCAATGTAAGCAAAGAGACACATCCATGAATCAGAAGGATTGCAACCATTCTCAACCATGGAAAAGAAGGTAACTAAGAAGTAATACAATCTGCGCAGTGAAAAACATATACAATAGGACATGGTCCATATGAAGAGAAAATCATGAAGATGAGAAACCCAAGTCACATTGGAGAAATAAGTTGTAGAAAGCATGACACTCATTGGTCGACGAAGAAGACGAAGAAGTGTGTCATAAGAGAAGATACACAGAAGGAAGAAACAATGTGTACACAAGAGTGGCAATCCATGTTACCAAAACCAAATCAAACTAACATTAACCTATAAAATTAAAACAAAATCAACAACGCCTAGATCTAGCTCTAAAATAGGTCAATCAATATTAATTTTTATGAATCAAGAGATAATTTTATAAAGAAATAGCCATACTAAAATATCTGTGCAAGATTCATCAGATTAAAAAAAAAAACCAAACTTTTTTATTATTCAACCTAAAAAGAAATATTTAATCAGGATCATTTGCACATTTGAAAACCAAATAAATGACCACAAAAGCAGATAAATTAATAATTTCATATTTGTTCAATCACATGATAATATTTTATAATTTCCAGCCACACACAAAAACAAGATATGAATTTAACTCTTGCAACCATTTTACCAGTAATCATTTAATTAGGAAATTCATATGTTCAATAGTAGAGAATAGATAGATCACAACCATAAATTAACATCCTAGCTTTTCCTCCACTCCATCAACTTATAGAAAGATATCAAAATCAGACTTGAGAAGGTATGATTCAAGATTTAGATCCAAGATTTATGCATTCAAAGGGGGAGGGTTCATCAACCAAATTCCAACCAAAACTCAAAAATTCAACAATTTTAAAACATTCACAATTATCCAAGGAGAAGACTATTGGTTGTCATTCCTCGAATTCTACATGGATGATGCTTCCATCCTATCGGTTGTCAAATGGATAATTCATGGATAATTGTGAGCATTGGTATTGGAGCCTAAAGGAGCTATGCTGACCATGGAGCACATGGGTGATGTTGGGAGGTTTGCTACATGTGCTCGTTATACCTCAAAATCTCAAAAGGTACTTAAGATCTCAAGAAAGCGACATGTAATTTGTGTTTTGAACTCCTAGTTATAGGCTTAGGCTTGCCAATTTCAACTTAGGGTTTCACCTGTAGTTGATCTGAAGTTCAAAACTGGAAACTTTGACCTTCACGTTTGGCAAGTGTGGCGAGTTGGACAAGTGATGTTGACATTAGCATTAGCATCACCAACACTTAGACAAATTTTGACAATTTCGCCCAAGTGCTAGTGTCGAATGATACCAAGACTGTAGTCAAATAGTGAGTGTGAAGGTCAAGAATGACAAGATATAGCTTCATGGAGTGCTAATGTTGGCACTCAGTGTCAGCGTCAACAACACTTGGTCAATTTTTCATCATCTTGACCAAGTTGTAATTTTGAGCTCTTGAAACGCCATTTAACCTTTGAATTGATGTTTAATGACAATGCAAGGAGCTTGAAAAGCTTGGGGAAGGTATTGGACGGTAAACCTGATGGTCAAGCACCACAAAATGTAGCTTTTCTAGGTGTTGATGTTGGCATTGGCGTTAGCATTAGCACCAAAGTTGGAAATTCAATACTTTTTTAGGTTGAAAATTCTAACTCTTGAGGTGCCCAAACTGACCTTGAACTAAGCCAAAATGATGTTTTTTTGGGGCATTGAGAAGTCTATAGATTTGTGGAATCCTATAAACTAGAGGTGTAAGTGACATTGAGGTGCTGACATTGGTGTTGGCATCACTGTCAACATCACCTTTAGAGTTAAAAGAATTTTGATCCAAGGGTCCCAGGGTCAAACTACCAAAATTGCCGAATTTGAACCTTGTGATACTGTGGGAGCATAGGATGCACTGTTTGGGATTCCATAGGGTCCAAATTGATGTTGAGATGCAATTTTGTGTAGGGGATGCAGGCAAGGTTGTCCAGCTTTGTAGTGTCAGCTCCAACACTTAGAAAATTTTTGATTCCCAAACCTTTCTAAGGTTACCAAGGATAAAGTTCATAAGCTAGATTATGAACTAGGATGGTGCTTTCTGGCCTTCGAGAGCTGAGAATGTCCCTTGTGATGCTGAATTGATGGAGTTTGGTGCTTGAGCTCGAGTGTGACATTGTTAAGACCAAACTTAGTCTTGATTCATGGTGAATTGAAAAAGTGGGTGTAACAATAGTAATGATAATAGAGCCCATGAAAAATTGAAGAATCTGTGATGCATACAGATAATGCAAACCCAACGAAACATCAACAATGCATTCTTATAAAAGATGAAATCACAATGTAAACATGTGGAAATCTAATTAATAATTTTGATAACAATCCTGGCAGGGATAATATTTTTGATCCTCGTAATCAGTTTTACAAACCTGAATATATATTGAATTTTTTTGAAGTAATACAATGAACACTTTCTTAAAAAAGATATGATGCTTATCAGTTGCCAGGCATTGTTGGCATATTCTATCCTCATGCTGCACCATATTGGATACTAAGCAAATTTACTTCAGGTCAGATTTGATGATTGTGAGACAGCTGGCATTATAAAAGCATAGGATATATCTGTTGGCTTTGAGTCTTGACATGGAAACCCTAGTTCACAGGTTTGATTGTAGTAGGCAACATTGAGTTATAGACAATTTTAGTAAAAGGAATTCTAAAACTATGTGGTCCAATAGATATAGGAGGGTCTCAGTGGACACAATTAAATGCATTTACCATCAGTTTTAGTTTCAGAAAAGTAGTTGTGTTGACAAACTGAATTGGATGTCATGTGTCCAAGTAGGGTTAGTCAATTGAGCATTAATTGACAAAAGGAAAAACACCTTAATAGGCAAGATATAGCAGCTTGTTACGTTATAAATATAGGCATTTATCAGATTGTTGGTAATTCTGAACTTCAATCTGCATCAGTTAGAGTTCAATGTAAACTTGAAACCATGGACGGAAATAGCCTTGACCAAGCACAGAAAGTTTTGGACAAACTGTATCAACTATGATCATCCTTTCTGACGGTCAAACAATACTCATTTCAATCTAGTTGAGTAGTACTGTTGCATCAAACACGTGATATTTCTTCCTTTATCTACACCAAAATTGTTTAA
Source organism: Gnetum montanum (assembly GCA_015680685.1). Classification (NCBI taxonomy): domain Eukaryota; kingdom Viridiplantae; phylum Streptophyta; class Gnetopsida; order Gnetales; family Gnetaceae; genus Gnetum; species Gnetum montanum. Next base: position 37,119 of record MNCI01038289.1, on the reverse strand, counting down.
GGCTATTAGTCCAGGGCCAAAATCTTCTAGAATAACAATTCGATGCTATGCAGAGAAGGCTTTCTCCTGTTCTTGCAGTGAATATATTTTATTTGTAATTTGTTGTTCAATGTTATCTTCAAACTTGCAGTGTTCAGTTGTTGACATTAGCTTATTTGAGTGTTACAATTGATTGATGGTCACTATCTTTATTTTGAGAGAAAAATATTCAACACATCTCATTATTATGGAATGGTTTACTGAAGCAACGATGGAATGACTCATCGAATCCATAATTCAAATGTTTCAAGAAATTTCAGTAAATTTTGAGAACTCCTCATCTATAAACAGTTGACAATACCAAATTATCGGCAAGCTGCAAGAAATGGACAGGCAATCTTCACCTTCTGTTGAAGTTGACACACCTCTACAGCTCATGGCCCATCCCAACATGGTACAATCCATCAAATTAAAAAAGAAGTATGACTTTGTAAATGGTAAGTGAATAACAACTAAAAATTACCCCTCACTACAACCTTGCACATATGCAATCCGTTTGTGCATCCTACAAGCATGCTTGCAAGCACCACCATATACCCTTGCACTCGGTTGCTTGTTAGTGCTTGTTACATGCTACTGAAAAGCATGAATGGATGAGTGGTTTGAACACTATAGCAGCGCACTCATTTTCTTTGTCATTTTTTAATCTTCCCTTTCCTATAAACACTGCCTTAAATTCATATTGCACATTGCACATGTCGTTGGTGACTAGTCAGTGAAATTTTGAGGCAGTGACTAGTTACCATCATACTTATGAAGATCAGATTGGTATTATGATTCAAGCGATTCTGATTTGCGATTCAAACAATTGCAATCCAGATCTGTTCTGGATCATGATCCAGTTTGGAATCTTGATTCCAGATTATTTCAGGAGATTCTGGATCACAATTCCAGGCAATTCCAAACATTCTAGGTGATTTCACATGATTTCAGAATATTTAAAAATACCGATTAGAAGTTTACACGTTTTTTATGCTAAACATTTTATTAAATATTAAAACATTATCCCAATAACAAAATGCATGACTCAATACCAACTATAAAAGTAGAAAGAATGAGCATAGAACATTTTGAATGTGTCATCAACAGTTTCAAGGTTTTCAGCACTTTGAGTGCATGTTCTTCTGGAAGGATCAACACATTCTTGGGAGCTTAGTAGCACATTCTTCAAGAGCTCAATAATGCATTTTTTAACTCATTTTGAATCACTTTAGTAACTGCTTTTAGACATTCCTCAGCTCATTTATCTTAGTTGTCAGTGAATGAATGAATACTGTAGTGTAGCTTACATTTGAAATTTGTTGTAATATATATGAGTATAAACAATGAATTTATATTGATATTCATGGTTAATGCAATGTTGTTATATTAATATGTTTAGAAATCTCTATTTTAAAGTTGAATATACTATTTTTCATGGATTTTCAATTTTTTTGTCTTCTTAATTGCATATACTTTTGAAAATGATTTAAAAAATTGATATTTTTAAAATATTTTTAATATCATGATTCCATGCAATTCTGAATTGTGATCCGCAATCCAGAATCTTAGGAATGAAAAAGTGATCTATGATCTGATCTGATCTTCATAAGTATGGTTATCATTTACTCTTACACAACCTTAAAGCGAGTCAATATGTCCATTTTTATGTTGTAAATGTTTAGTTTATAATATTTTGCATGTTATTTTATTATATTCTGCATAGCTTTGGTGAAATATTTCTGCCTTGGCAGTTTAGTTAATGCATTTTTACCTTTTTATGTATATATGACAGTTCATTAATTCAAATATTCTAATGAATTATAGAAAGTTTTCATTTTGAATTAGTTAATCCTTCTTGTTGTTTTCATACATTAAAACTTTTGTGATATTTTCAACAAATTGTGACAGCTTCCTCCATTCAAAGATGGCCTTGGATCCCCTGTTGAACTGATTCCTTGCACGGAGGATGGCATGATTAATTGGTCACAGGTAATTGTTCAAAACTGAGTCCAAGCCTTGTGTTTCATGCACAATAAAATGTGATCATACATTTGTGTGAAGTTAAATATGCAATATAAAAGGAAGTAAACCTAGGATTTGGCTGTGCAGATTCATTCAAAGCTATGGCAATCAAAGAGCTTTGACTAGCACAGATCCATTGAACTTCTACAATGATATTTCTTCAGTCACAGTCATGAGCAAGCTTAAAATTGCAAGTTGTAAGATAGATGTGCAGGCAGGGTACATGATTATTAACAAACGAAAAAATTGTTCTTATTACCTTTTCCTGCCTACTTCGGTTAGGAGAGGCAAGAATCAGACACTTTACATCCTGCAGAGAGGTGAACTCACATCCTTTCATTTAGGAGATAGATGACCTACCAAAGCTACCCCTACTAAGTGATAGAGACTAAACAATAAAATAATACATCCATTATGAACTTCAAAATTTTTAATCCCTGCATCTCGTTGTCCTGCAACATAATTTTTCTGGCCTGCGCAACATGGTGGTTTCCTCTGATTTATCAAGCTTCAGCCATATTTTTTTTCATTTTAAACAGATAGAACACTTCATGTGCAGGCGCATGTGTTGTTAACTACTTCTTTGGTTATTTAGTGAGCCCACCGAAGCTGCCATGAATTTACATCATGCTGCTTCCAGTCTGCATTTCTGAATTGAATGTCACAACACTATTTTACATGTTGTAATGTTACTTTAGGGAGTATCAGTTTACCTTGCAACTGCAGTGTTCAAATTAAAAGAGCTGTTAGTTAACAAATCTGAAACCAAAACGAAGGCCCCTTGAAATAGCAGATTTTGAATCCAAATATGTCAACATGATTATGAATCTGAAAAATTGGAAGCAATAGATACAGCACAGCAAATTGGAACAGCACAGCCAACGACATTAAACAGAGCTTTATTTTGTTTCTTGAGAATACAACACAGCAAATTGCACTAAACAGAAACTTTATTTCCGTTCATGATACTTATGCATTCATCCATACAGCAGAACACAAAAATTATTGGGAGCAAAAATAGAGCATTAGAATTATTTTGTCATGAACTGTTGTACTGCAGAACAAGTTAAACAAAAATAGAGAATGCATCTTATTCATTCTTCACAAATATTTTTTGCCATATGTACTCATTGAGATAAGAGTCCTGGAGCTTTTTTGCTGTGCCATATTTAAGGAATGAGGATTTAATAGCATGCAAGGTTGTTTGACTGCTACTTGCGTAAACATAAATATTTTCTTTAATTATCCTCATCCTCTTTGTCCTGGTCCATTATCTTCTCTAACTTTTACTTCTGGTCAGTATTGCTTATTTGGGTTCTGCTTCTCTGGCTTGTAAGCGTGAGAGTGAATAAAAAATATCTCTACAGTTTTCACAGCCTGCCAAAGCCAAAGCATACAATTTAAATGTTTTATTTATATACATTCATGGTTGCTACGTGTAATGTTCTATTTTCAACCATTGGCAAGTGGTATTTTAAGTTGAAAACTGTTGTTGGAGGGGCCAACTGGCTTTTAGAAACCAATAGGCCCTGAAAGTAAAATGATCTCACAGAGTTTTTTGTAGATTTGAATGTCTCAGCATTTATCTGCTTTTATGATCCATTATTGCAGGACTTCTTTGGGAAGCAAGCTTTCTTAACGGTCTCTGGACAACTTAATGCAGAAACATATGCATGTGCCTTCTGTGATGTATATCACCTATTTACTGCTCGAATGTTTAATTTTAGGCAAGATGATATATTTCCAATACTTAAAAGATTCTAAAAATGGTTAACATTATAGGTACCTTCCAGGTTTATACCTTTGGACCTACATTTCGAGCAGAAAACTCCAACACTTCACGCCATCTAGCTGAGTTCTGGGTAAGATTCTTTTACATGCCTTCAATTATCAGCCTTTAAATTAGTAAGGGTTGTGGTGGATGTTTTAACAGCTGATAATTAAGTCCATTTTATGATTTTCTACTGAAAAACTTCTTTTTAAATTTCTTATTCAATATATAGATGATTGAACCAGAGCTTGCTTTTGCCAATCTCAGTGACAACATGGCCTGTGCAACTGCCTACCTCCAGTATGTTGTAGGTTGCTGGGCATCATCTCTTTTTGCATTACATTTTTTTAAAAATTCTTTGGTCTTTAAATGGAATTAGGACATGTTTGGTGCTTATTTTTGTTGTCATTTTCTGCTTGTTAGTATCCTTGTGTTACCTCAGCTGAAATTTTTTAGTCATTGCAGGTCAGATTTATTTTAGATAATTGTGAACAGGATATGGACTTTTTTAATACGTGGATTGAGAAAGGAATCATTTCACGTTTAACTGTATGTATAATTATAAATTACTTGCAGCTGGTATTAGATTGTGCATTGATGAAATCATTTTGTGTCAGGATGAAAACATGTTTTTTTTTCTCACCAAATTTTTTTCCTTCTACAGAATATAGTGGAAAAAGAATTTGTTCATTTGACATATACAGATGCCATTGAGCTCCTCCGGAAGGCAAAGAAGAAATTTGAGTTCCCTGTAAACTATCTGTAGCATCCTTACTCAGAGGAGAAAATTCATATTGTTTTTGCATAATGTTGTAACATTGTTTTAAAACTATGCAAGTGATATCCCAAATTTTCACTGTAAAGTTATATTGTGAAATACATGAACCAATGAAATTTATTTTCAGGTGAAATGGGGATGTGACTTGCAGAGTGAGCATGAACGCTACATTACAGAGGAAGCTTTTAATGGTTCGCCAGTTATTTTAACAGACTATCCCAAGGAATGTATTTTTCATTGTTTTAAAGTACTTGACAGACCATGTATTATATGCAAATAAAGCATCTCATTGACATGTTTGGAAATTGAATGCTTCAGGAAATCAAGGCATTTTACATGAGGGAAAATGATGATGGCAAAACTGTTGCAGCTATGGATGTTCTTGTTCCAAGAGTAATTCAATTTATGTCAGAAAGCCATTTTTGTTATTTTGTTTTTTCTTGTTGGTATTTTTATTTTTCAAAAAAACAAGCACGTGGATAACAGGTTGGACAAACTTTTTCAAGCAAGTAGCAGGAGAAAAATTAAATAAATGACTTAATAATCAAAGTTGGTAACGTGGGTATTGATTTTGCCCTTGATCTTCATATTCTAGGTGTCATGTTATAGATTTGGTATGTGTCAGAGAGTTGGAACTTCTTGCAAGTTTGATATCCTTGAAAGCATAAAGTTGCAAAGTGATCCAGATTATTTTTCAGTGTTTGCGGGCCACCATCCATATGTCCTTGAGAGAATCAAGTTCAAAGTTTGGTATCCCTGAGATCATGAAGTTACAAACAGATAAGGTCTGCAAACTTCCTCTTGAGCTATCAACCTTATATATTTCTCACTTGCAACCTTATTTCCTCTCTTTGTCATTTGGCCAATTGACAAGAGGGAACTTGACAATTAAGGGACATAGAGTACATCATTAACTTGCACATGAGTGCTATTATCAAAGGTTATGACACATTTCCCTATACCTTCTATTTTCACATATGCACCATCTCCTACTTTAATAGACCCCAAACTACTAGCCTCTTTGAACTCAACAAAACACTTCTTATTAGGAGTCATGTGGTTGGAGCAACCATTATCAAGAATCCACGTAGATGAATCAATCTCTTTGGTGATATGAAGGGCATCAACTTTACAATTACCATGACCTTCTTGATCTTGCTTACCTTTGTCTTGAAAGTTTCCTTGATCATTGCCTTGAGTTTGTTTGGAGGAGTTTTCTTGAATTATGATTTTGCAGCCCCATCTTCTGTCTTCATAGTGCCCCTTCTTATTGCAAAATTTGCACCAAGGAATTGATGAAGATGATGCTCGAAAGTTGTCTCTTTTTGGAAGTTGCCTCTTCCACCTCTTTGGCCACCTCTTTGTCTTGAGCTGCTTCTAAAATTTGATGGCTGCCTTTGGTCTTGAAATGAAGATTGTCCCTCCTTGAACTACAAATTCCTTCATCTACCTTTGCGTTTTCCATTTTGGCCTCTACCCCTTCGAGGATTTTGAGCTTTATAGTCATTTTCATGACTTGAACTGGATAATCTTAGCTCTTCAAGAGCTTTATGACAAGGCCAATTCATCAATGATATAAGTAGAAAGGTCTTTATTTTGAACTATAGTTATGATGACATGAGTGAATCCACAGTCCTCATACACGTTTGCATGACTTTGTTTACCTTTTGTTCCGTGGTGTAATTACATTTATAGTCATCAAGATTTCTAAGGGCACTAGTAAGCCTCTCTGAAAAGTGTTAAAGGGTCTCAACTTTCATGATCTTCATGTTATCAAACTAAATCCTAATCTTCAACTCCTTGAGCTTTCTTGCTATGATGCCATTGAATTCTTCTTGGAGCGTATCCCAACAGCCTTTGGCTATGTGTTTACATTCAATTCTAGCCCCAGTGGACACAAACATAGAAAAACAACATGAGAATGGAAGAAATAAGGTAGGAGCAGATCAACAATATGCTTAACATATCCCTGGTCTTAAAAAAAATAAATTCAAACAGTACAGCATTTGTCTTCGCTGGTGGATTTATCCTAACACATTGTTAAATGCTATTTGAATATGAGGTGATGCATCCTCATCATCAATAGGTGTTGAAACCACAAACCACATTATTATGCATCTGATTCTTCCACCTGCTATTTATCAACGACCATATTTTATCATATTTTGAAGAATGATGCGAGGGATTGACTGTTTTGTTTCTCTACCATTATGGCATGAACGTATTACACTATAGGAAAATCTTCATCAAGTAATCAAAGAACATTAACTAAGGCTCTGAAATCTGTTCCAAAAAAACAAAAAAAATACAAAGAACAATTAAAATTTTTGTGTTGCATTGAAATCTTGATTATACATGAAATAAGGCAATGAATCAATGGGTAATTGAGTTTCAAACGTTTGGGCCAAACACTTACATCATTATTAAATTGGTTGTAGAAACAGTTTTTTCTGTCACTTTTTCTTTTAATAACTGAATAAGAAAGCTTATAAAGAATATCTCACAAAAATTATGTCTTCCTATAACAAGGATTTGTAGTTTTGAAGGAACAAGTAATTATCATGTTTAAATTGAAATCAGAACAAATTTGTTATCTAATATCTGGATTTGGTAGTTCAATTGGCAATTTGTTTTGGCACTATTACATCTATTACGATCATTTGGAGTAATGGTAAGGTACTTGTTTCTCAAGTTGAAGACCTGGGTTCAAGCATAGGCACAGCCTCTCATCTACCAACCCTCCTGGGACCCTGCATGGTGGGATGAGCACTGTGGCTCTGGGTGATGATCCCTTGTACTATTACATGCATGTTAAACTTGGAATAAACTAGCTGTATGCCTATGGGGCACACACTTGTCGCTTTTACCTTGGGACACCCTTAACATCTGAGGCCCATTGTTTCTAAAATATTGAACATACTATCAGCTGTGAAAATAGACCACTTATTTTAAACAATTGCAAAATACTGAAACTTAGTATAAAATTAACCAATTCTTCATGAATTTTCCCCTGTTTAGGCTTTCATTTCATAAATTATGCCTTTATCTTCCTATTCTTTTGCATTCTAACCAATGAAATAGGTTGGAGAGTTAATTGGTGGAAGCCAACGTGAAGAAAGGCTTGAACTATTGGAACATCGAATGGATGAATTAAGTCTAAAAAAGGAAACCTATTGGTGGTATCTTGATTTACGACGTTATGGCTCAGGTATTTATATCGTTTTTATTAGCTGCTTGAATATGTAATGCTCCTGTTTTTATTTACTGGGTCCATTGCATGAATGGATCTGACTGTCATTGGTACCAAACCAATTCAAAGATTGCTTTTCATCTTTTCATGATTTACTGAATTCAAATTCACGAAATTTTGCAGAAATACTTAGAACATAAACTTCTCCGAGATAACGCTAAAAATGTATTTCAGCTTTTAGAATATGATGCTTTACTTCTTTTTAAATATCTTGTAAATTTGCAGGATTTTAATTTTCAACTAAGTGCAGTATATAGATTAGAGAATGGTGGATGGGTAACATTTTTACCATATGTTCTCATTAGGATAGAGATCGTTCTTTTCATATAGTTGCAAGGAGCTTCCAATGATTTTTATTTATATGATAGGGATAATATTATGCCATGGAAAACATACAAGACACGGTAGCTGCATATACATAGCTGCCAAATCAATGAAATTATAATATATCAGTTCCTTTCATGAATTGCAGTGTCACACCTTTTTTAATTTTTCATTTTCGACGATGTGATAAATGCTAATGTATACGCGAAATTAGAACGTAATGTTTTACCTTCTGATTATATTTTGGCAAGCCTAATTAATGGATTGAAGTAACACTGGTCCTTTTTTTTTTCTTAACGCAAGAAAATGCCTCTTGCAGTCCCACATGCTGGGTTTGGCCTGGGATTTGAGAGGCTTGTCCAATTTGCAACTGGAATTGAAAACATTCGCGATGTTATCCCATTTCCGAGGACCCCGGGATCTGCAGAATTCTGAAAGTAATGAATATCTGAAGTTATCACATAAAAGCTTTTAGTTTTTGTGTTATTTTGTTAATTATGTGTACATAACTTTCAATTAAATAAGACATTTACTTTGATGCAATATTGTTGTTTCTTTTATTATATATACCTAACAGTGGTTTGAAAATTTGAAGTAAATGGATCTCTACAGGAGCTTTCATTCTACGGTATTTGGCAGATGCTTGGCAGGATAAAGCATATATCGATAACCCACTTAAGAGTTACATTTGAGGAAGTCATGCTTCTTAATTTGTCTTCACATTCTGGCAGCAGTAGGGATAGGAAGTTTTTACAGTACGTAGCATGGGAGAAATAATTCCTGCAATCTATGAAAAAAACCAAAATAATTATTTCTTCAAGGAAGCATTTCATGTTAATATCCAAGGAAAAATCACTTCCGTTCTTTTCTTAAAATTTTTTTAAATTGTGTTAAATGATCATAGGAATAATTGTCTCTTATTTTGTACTCGTTGATAAAAAATCCTTTAAAAATGAAAACAGTTATTTATAACTCAAATTGTATAGCTTATTCTTTGTGATTTAAAAGTCTGTAAAATCGACTTAATCTCAATCATGATATTTTCAAAATAGCCTTTGAAGGGTAATTACTTCAGCAGATATGTTAGATCCATGTTCTCTATTGTTTATTTACATTCTCTTATTTATTTTCTTAAAAAAATGTATTAGACATTGTACAGTAGTATCCAACCTTAGTTAATATATTATTTTTTAGAATATAGAACTTTTTTAGTCACATTGTGTGGTTTTATGTAAATTTATTTTAATATTGTTAATTTTATATATATATTAAAACTGTGTAAAAAAGACTTAACGTTGTCTATCACCTCAAGGAATTCACTAAGATCCAATGGATCTGGGGCGAAAGACTTGGGGAATATGCCTCTATCAAGCAAGCAACCCAAAAGAGGGTGTAAGCCGCAACACAACTTCTTAATATACATATGGAAATGTACCTCAAGGAGAACCACTAACTCCAAGCGAGGACCTTACAAATAAGTACATAAGCAACCTCATAGAAACAACGATGCATCTACAAGGGGGTGCTTCACCTCCAAGGCCTTCATGATTTGCTACAAGGTTTGGTTTGGCATCGCACCAAAACTATCCAGTTCTGGTTGCCTACATATCTATGATCACTGCAATATCATAGCCATGTAATTCTCCAAGTGAGGGTAGTATGAAGAGAACTTAGATAGAGTTGCAACAAGAGGGTGTCTTGTTGTTGGCTTGGTACTTCCAAGTCAGGGTGGGTTTTTTAACACTTGAGAGTTACCCAAGGGCACCTTAAAGTGTTCCATGGCCCTTGAACCATGGGGAGAGCTCAAGAGAATCACCACCTTAAGACATCTTTCACAATCCTTCCTTGCAAAAAAGAAGGGATGTCCTTAGAGCGAAGACTAAGATGATTTCGAGAATACAGCTCAAGTATGGGTTTGGAACTTCATCAAATCCGGGGAATCCGTCAACTCAATTGACACCAGGCTTGAAGGAAAGTACCAAACCCAACACCTAATATGTCCTTCCATCCAATGCTTTGCATGAAATGCAAAGGGCACTTGGAGGAATCTCAAAGACTATCCCTAGTCTGTGACAAGTGGGAGTAGTCCAACCTAAAAGGGCCAATGTCTTTAAGGTGTCCCTTAGATCTATCCCTTCTTAGGTTTAGAGACTTATCTTCTCATGTACGCCCATACCTATGTAAGAAGACAACTCTTCTTTCACAAGTTCAGCCAAGTTCCTTTGTGAATGGCATCTTAGCACCTATCGATTTTCTTGATTTTTTTTCTTTTTTTCATTGATTTTGAGGGCTCACGAGGGCCACTACTCGTGGTGATGGACTTGGGAACATAAAATCGAGAGGGAGAACATGCTTCAAAAGATCCATGTCTTCACAAGCAACTTATGCTTGCCAAAACTCTACGTTCTGCTTCTCACATTAGACCCATGGGTCTCACCAATGTAACCATCTAAGCATAGAATTTGCACGTTTGTTCTGTGCACATTTTTTTTCTATCATGTTTATTTAGGTTGGTATGAAGGGAGTCGAGCATGTTCTCTTTTTAAAACAAGGTACAAGGCCAAATCTTTTGAGCTTGACCTTGTTGTTCGTAGACACACCATCACATTTCTCATTTCACCAACCAACACTATTTTATTTCCATAGCCAAAGAAAAGATCCAAAATTTGTTTGGAAAGCTTCTCCAAGGGGCTACCATAGCATACAAACCCAATGTGTCATCAACATCCTTTGGGATTGTCCAACATCGAGAATGCTTGCTAGAATGCTAGAACAAGTGGAGGATATGTTGGGCAGCCAATCCCAAGACAATCCTTAATACACAAGTCTCCTATCAACCGCCACCACATCTTCGATTGTAATTAAAATGTCCTATTCATGGGAAGGGATCAATTGCACTTGCAACTTACAAGCTATCCTTCCCACTTCAAGATATGGGACAAACATCATTTCCTAAACACTTAGTCCAAGGAAGCATATAGAATCACCTTTGAGGACAACCAGTCACAAGTTCTCCATGGAACATCTAGGTTCCCAGCATTTGAATTTTTCTACCATGCCAGGAACAATTGATATTCACAATCAACACCTTTCATTGGATTTTTGAACTCGAAGGAAGGATCCTCTTTGGGAGGTTTCTTCCATAGGCAAGTATAGCAACCCAATTGCACCTTACCCATGATACATGCCCAAGTAGTCCACCTAGCCAACACAATCGTATTGTCAAACTATTACCAGCTGAGGGAAGATAGATTTATAGGTCTTACCCACACTTGATTCCACCTTAAGAACTCAAAAACAAAAGAGTTTGTCCGTTAAAATTTTACCAAGAGGGATTTTTGTTTCATCTTAGGAGATTTGGGTTTTCATTTCATACATCCCAATCTGTTTACAACAATTATGGTGCACAAGGCCGCACCACTGCCTATTACCATCCAGCCCAAACAACAAACACGAGTTAACAAGAACATTTTGCCCATAGGAGGACTAGGTCCTCAAGACAGTTTTACAAAGAATGGGCTTCACCAACATCAACTACCATCTCAAAACAATACATGACTCGTCCTTGTAGGGTTTACAATAAGGATGGTCTACCAGAGAACCCTAGCAAGGAAGTCCCTTTGGAGACCCAAAAGCTGAGAGAGAGTACATAAGATCATGCCTTGCTTATAAGAGAGGAGATATATACATTTAGGCTACATTAACAACGCGGCCTCACAAGGGAGGTTCCATGAATTCCACGAGGGTAACAACATTTTATCTCTGAAAATAAGACCCAAGAGTTCACAAACATGGGACCATTGCTAGGAACAAGTCCCAAACATCAACTACTTCTAGATCCCATCTAGGTTACAACTGTCTTAATACAACCTGCATTATTATTTCAGGAACTAAAGAGGGCATCCATCAGAATGGAGAATGATCCCCATAAGATTAGAGAGTTACTAAGTAATATAGTGCTAAGCACTGCTATCCCACCAAAGAGGTTAGGACACTAACATGATTTAACAATACACGAAAGAAATAGGACAATACATTAGGGAGAGACGGTGTGGTACATCAGTGTACATAGGAAACAAAGTACATGGAGGAGATTGGGCAAGACACTATTACCCACTTCATAGTCCACAAAAGCACCAATAAGTCCCAAGCCATGAGGGCACATCATAGCCCTTAGAAGCACCAAAAGCAACTAGTCACGAGAGCACACCATCATCCACGAAGCACCAGAAGCCCCCAATCATGAGAGCATAGGCTCAAGTGTTTTCAAGCACATCCAAGTCCACCAGGAAAGACCACCAAGAGAAGTCACAATTTTTGTAACTATAACATCATTTATTCAAGGATGGACCACCAACCCAACATTTGCAAAACTGTTCCACAATCACATTTAGCCATGGAAGAGGGAGTCTAGGTGCCGATACCCAGAACTCAACTCAACTCCACTCCACAGCTAGACATAGCAACATCACCTTGATTTGAATTTTAGTCTACCATTGCAATTCACATGGTCACCATGAACCACCTGCCATCATGATCAATCTCATCGAACCAATTTGTTTGTATTTTAGGTTACATACCACCATTGATCATTTGTGGATAAGATTTTTGCTAGTCCAAGAACCCAAGAGGAAGTGTTCCCAAGACTTGTCTTGTCTCAAGGACATTCATTGAAGGACACACCATCATGGCATGCCAATATCACCAAGAACACAAGGCATCAGTTCAAGAGCACCTTGGGCAAGGACATGCCCTAGCTTGCTTGTTACAACACCATATCTTAACAAAGAGAATTTTCCATAGGGATTTCAATAGAATTACACATCAAGGCACAAAGGCCACTCACAACATATAGAAAAGGCGCTTCAAGAATGAGCACCAGGAAAACATCATACATCATGCTTGTCCTTGTCACAAGGTGTGGCATATGCCTACAACAAGGAGGTAACTGACTCACATAGGGTAATAACATCTAGCACTTGTGTGTGCATAAACTATCAAAACTGAGAATATCACAGGGTTACATTACAATCTCACACACTCGAGGATAGGAATATTTAGTGAGCATAATACATGGTATTCAAGAATGTTACCAAGGCCTAGAAGGCTATAGGACGAACTACCCAAGCCCATCCTAAGCTGAAAGGTTTTGGCCATCAAGGACACATCATGTTGTTCTGAGAAAAACCTGTCTCTGTCTCTACATGTACATGAACATCTGTCACACTGCACTCACTGCACAACTATCTCTACATGTACATGAACAACCATCACATTGAACCCACTACACAGCTACCATCAAATGAAATGAATCAAGACACAAATGCAATGATTGAATAACGGGACATGCCAACTGAGTATTCACCACCTGTCACTGTGAGAGCTCAAGGCATTGGCCATTCCTGGGCCTTCAGTATCTAGCATGACCAAGGATATCATCTTATGCCATCTGCTAATCCAATATCTGTAGGGTCTAGGACAGGTCATCGTCCTCTATTAGTGCTCACCCAGCATAGAGAGGCAAACAAATCATGGTGTACCTGTTGTTTCATCACAACCAAGGTACTGATAAATCCACAACCCAATGTTAGGATTCTAAGACCAAGTAACCAATTCATGAAGGCCTCAAGAACACATATCTTTTCCATAGACATAGTGCTCACAGAATCATCTAAGGTCACCACTAGTCGCATCTTTGTACCTGTGCTGCCTACAAGACTGAGACAATAGCTCAGAAATAGGGAAGTTAGCAGGAACATGAACAACACATCAACCTCATATACACCCATTAAGCATGATCATACAATAGAGAAATATCAATCTCATAACATCATAAAGAGCAAGACCTCAGCAACATGCACGCAAATTAATCATGCAAAATATTGATAGATCAATTAGATACACTCACACAAAAGAATTTATCATGAGGAACACTTAGAGAGAACTAGAACACTCTCAAAATTAATAGATTTACATACCACAAACATTCCCAGCCACTGACACTAGTTCCCACCAGGATCAAAATCTTAACACATTTGATGAGTGGCGAGGTACCCATACACTCAACCATATGAATACGAGCATGTACACACGATCCGATTGAACTCTGCAGATGGACTAGTTGTGGTATCTAGATAGTTACACGTTGATCGCAGTTCACTGTCTTCCCACCTAGACTAGTATTTGCTTTGTCACGTATGGTTTAGTCTAGAGTGAGGTGTATGATATGATCCTAAACTAGTGCTACTCCTAGAGGCAATGGAAAATAACTTTGTTTTAAGCTAAAAGGGAGTGAGAGAAGAGAATCTAAGCTAGCCTAAGTGCGATAAGCGTTCGTCCTTAATCATCTGTACACATCTTGGACCTCGTGTAGTACTTCTTGGATTACCAAGCATATATTACTTGAGCGCTCCTAGATACGCTACAGGGTTACCAAGTAGTTGCACTTAAATGCTCGTGATTAAGTTGTACTCATTCTGCATTTAATAACAGGGATAGTAAATGAAGGGTAAGAAATATTAATTAGAAAAACAATAAATAACAATAATAGTAAGCAATTAAAACTAAGTGAATGCTGCAATGATGAAGTAATCTCGATCTTTATTGTCGGTCATGTGCATGTCCAAGTACATCACACTCGAATAAAGGTTCCGTACAATTACAATCACCACACTGCAGGCATGCACTGGAGAAAGGGTTGAGATGAACAAAAATGGAACAAAAAGACTCTACACTTACACCTACTGACTCTCTAACTTACCCCCTTTTCCTGTGCACCCAAAAGTGTATTTATAGGCTTACACAGGAATCGCAATATCGTGTACTCGATATTGTTATCCAAGCCACGATATCGCATACCCGATATCGAGGGTCTGATATTGGGGGTCCAATATTGAGGGTCCGATGTTAAGGGTTTGACATTAAGGGTTCGACGTCAAGGGTCTGATGTCAAGGGTCTGACGTCAAGGGTCCGATGTCAAGGGTCCAATGTCAAGGGTCTGATATCAGCACCTAGCAAACCATGATTCATCATACCCCCATGACTAAATAACAACTCATCCTCGAGTTAAAGAAAATGAGGAACAAGTTCATTCAATTACAAACAGGGGATAGGCATGAGATTATTGAATGATCATGGATTGTTTCATGCCGCAATGTGGGACTAAACAAAATTTGGACACAGACACAAAAGACAAAACTTGTATAACTCATGGGGTTTCCAATGGTGGTGGCTCCTCCATGGGTGCCTTTCCTTTGTCTTACGCTCTAGGCATCTGAGATTGGTACCATTGAAGAAGCGCTTGACGTTTCTCCTCTTCTATCCAAGGATTATGAGTCATCCATGTTGATGTTTCAATGTTTGATGGAGTTAACACTTCCCATGGACACATCAACTATGGGAACACTTGATTGGCCTTGACATGCCATGCTGCAAATAGCCATCGTTCCTCTTCGTAGGCTTATGCCGTAACCTCTCCACCTTTTTCTTGGCTAGATTGTGCAGTGACAGGAGTTCCTTGATGGATGTTGAATGATTGTGCCTCCTGCTCTGCATGTTCTACTTGAGGTCCTTGGCCTTTGCCTCCCCCTAGGTGTTCAGTTGCACCTTGAAAAGGTCCTCCTTGTTGTCCTCTTTTAGGGGCCATCTATAATCACAAAAAGATCAATTGTTAGTAAGGTTATTGAAAGAAGTTCAATTATTTTATACCTTACTCATTGCCTTTAATAAATGTTGAATTCTTTACTTAGTGTGATTTTAGAGTTAGAAATTTTTGAAGGAAGTTGCCCTAAAAGTTTAATGTCGGACCTGATTTGTTTAGGTGACACATAAAAGGACATGTAATGGTTTTGAAAAATGTTTGATAAAATGATGACAAAGGAAAGAATAGATCTGGCAATGAAGTACTCGGAGGGTATAAAATGATGTGGTGGTGTGCTACAAGTACAAATTACAAAAGTCACGCAAGTGGGTCCTTCCCAAAGCAAGTTCTAACCTATAATGCCCTTGTGTAACCATACCTTAAAATGTCCATAGGCACTAGACGGGTTAAATGTAATCTACATTGATGCAACAAAACACACGCATGTTAAATACCACCGCGATGAGGTATGAATTCTATGCCACACAAGACACAAGTTAGAAATACTTAGACAGTGAGGTGAAATGAGTCGTAGAAGGGATTGTAGAGATTAAGACATGAGGTAATTGACCCAGGATACAATGAATCCTGAGTGTAGGGCGTGATTCATCTGTCATTAGTCTATTGCTTCAAAAATCAAGACCAAGTCCATTCCTTCGATCAGTGACATCGCATTATTTCATCCAATGATGGGCAACCATAAGAGCACCATGACAGCAAGGTGTATGATCACTTGGCGTTTTGTCCAAGGGAGGAGTGATTTGGAATTTATGGCACACACACATAATTTTTCTTTGATCTCTTCTTATGTAGTTCATTTGCTTTCTTTTTTCTTCAAGCCGCTTTAGCACTGTCTTATTTTCAACAGTGAACCAAAGAAGGCACCAACCTTCAGGCATGGGTGCATGTCTTTCCAGTGGGATCCCTTATAACAACATTGAGTTTCTTTATTGAGTGCCTTTATTACTCTTACTCCCAGTTTTCATTAGATCTACAAGGATCTTAGTACAAGCAAGTTGCATGATAGCACCTACAGATGTTACCAAAGAGAATCCACAAGTTCCCTTGATGTCACACCCTGGTCGTTCCTTCTTAGTTTATCATTTTTTCACTTTGGGCATTATGAGCACAAAAGTACCTTTTAGTTTTCATGATGACAAGAATATCATCATACCCAAAGTAGAACCTCTTATTAATAGAATGGTTGGGTGGATGTGGTGGGCTTACTATCCAAATAATTAATCACTTGAGACCTAATAGCATAGAACAACACCTCAATCGACTAGTTACATGAGTGTTTTATTCATAGATGAGGTTACCCACAAAAAGATAAAACAATAAATTAAAAATGAAAAACTAGAAAACAAAAAATTGTAAAATTGAAGAAAAGGAAAAATATTAATTAATTCTGCTTATTAGAATGGAGGATATCCTCCATAACTAAACTTTTGATCATGGCGAGAATTAATAAATGGAAGGTTTGGATCCATGCATTTTGGAAATATTAGGACCCGGTCATATCTAAACCATTGGGTGTCTTTGGATGTGATGGTTGGAATGTACCCAAATTAGGGTTCACACACTTGATTAAAGTTGACATGGTGGGGCAAGTTATAAGATGTGGTTAATTGATAAGGAATTGACCCACTATGGCACCTGTGACTGTAAGATGGTATGCAAGGATCGAGATGTAGTTATATTTATTGGGTTCCATGGTAGTTGGAGTATTGATTGGTGGCATTGATAAGGTAACAGA
Organism: Gnetum montanum; assembly: GCA_015680685.1. Lineage (NCBI taxonomy): Eukaryota > Viridiplantae > Streptophyta > Gnetopsida > Gnetales > Gnetaceae > Gnetum > Gnetum montanum. The sequence goes on along the minus strand of MNCI01038289.1, from coordinate 19,557 downwards.
AGGCATTAAGTTCGGAGGAGAAGGTGCATCACAGCGCTAGACTTGTGCTGAGTTGGTTGATGTAGTGGTTTCAGAACCGTGCTACCTCTTCCTATGGTCATGCCTAAAGAAAGGATGATTTTGACATTGTGGAGGACCTCCACTGTTATTGACAGTAGCAGCACAAGTAACATTCATGGGTTGGTGTTATAGTGCAAAACCTTTTGACACAACTGGTGGCGATGTAGAAGGAGATGAATAATGAGAATATTGAGGGTGAGGAGAAGTGCAAGGCACATGAGGGGGTGATTTTGTTGGAGAGGACATAGGCTAATAGTACTTAGGAGAATGATAACAATGTGGTGAGATAGAGGATGTTGACCTGGTTGGGGAAACAAGATGCTAAACATAATAAGCGCTTGGGCTGGGATGGTAGGAAGGGTGTGGCCAGTTTGATGATGGCCTCCCCCACGACTGGGGTTTTTTCCACTATGGTTGAACCCGATATTTCTGTATAAACCCTAGATGTAACATTCTTCCCCAATGCTCATGTAAATGTGACAAGATGGGGCATTGACCTTTGGGGTGATCGTACAGGAAAATGTGACATTGATACGTATGATTAGCAGTTGAGTTCTTATTCTCTTCAACCCTTTTTTCTGATTATCTAAGGGTGTTTTATCCTGCTTCTTGGTTCGTCATGGTTCTACCTCTAATAGTGTTGGCATATTCTCTACATTTTTCATGTATCCATTCCGTCATCGTATTGATATTTACCTCAATTTCATCTAATGATTGTAGTATTGTCAAAGATGATCCCCACCTCCTTGAGGTGAGTTGATTTCTCCTCTTCATGATCATGGACCTTTGCTATTTTGAGATTTTGGTCCTGTTGAAGACCTTCAAAATTCTCCCATTTAGCTATTTCTCCTTCTTCTTTTGCTACTTGCTTAATAAGCTCTTGGAATTGGTGGGTCCGTAGCTCATATAGTTGACCTGGGGCATACATCCCTAGGGTCTCCCTTGTTTCGTTACGGAGCCCATCCATGATGTGATACATTAGCCTCTCCTCGGAAAACCCATGGCTTGGGCATTTGTTTAACAAAGAATAGTATCTTTCTAAGGCCATGTCCTAGGTTTCATGTTGCCCTTGTTTCCATTCTTGGATTTGTCTCCTCAAGGCTGTCACTCTGGCATAGGTTTGATATCATTTAGTAAAGAGTTCTACCATTGTTGGCCATCTACGAATTGATTTTGGTTTTAAGGATCTATACCATCCTTTTGCTTGGCCAATGAGTGTCATAGGAAAGAACTTAAGTTTTTGCCACCCATTATCAATATTGTTCCATGCACAGACATCATAGAAGGCTTGTAAATGCTATTGGAAATCCAAATCATAGCCTCCTAAAAACTTGAAAAAGTTGTTTAAATCAAGCCTAGGTAGATGACTTTCTTTGCGATGCCTGCAGGATATTTGAACAGCCTCTTGTATATGCATTAGGCTCTTAGTGGCCAACAGGGGTTCATCATCACTAGGTAGGTTATGAATTTGTGAGTTGGAATGATGTTGTCCTTGTTCATGTTGGCATTCTCGATTTTTCCTGTGAGCTTGATTTTTAGTTCTATGCTGATCCCTTGAAAGATGATCATCCATGTCATGACTTGATGTTGAAGGGGTAGAGGAAGAGAAAGAACTAGAAAACTTGTCATGACTTTTGTAAGTCTTTCAATCATTCCCAGATAAATTCTTGTTAACTATTGAAAAGGTCCTAGGCCTTACGGGCCCCCTCATTCTATCGGATGTCCCATCCTCACTAGAGGTGTCAAAGTTGGATGACAAGAGTCCTTGAGTATCATTGGGGTGTTCATGAACATAGGGGATCCCTGCATAAGGTTCAGTACTCCTAACTTCGTCATCATCATCGTATAATTCATTGGTTCTCCAATGAATTTCCTTACTCATTGTTGCATTATCATAGTCTTGCGAGAGAGACATTGTTGTGAATTGTGTGTGACTTAGTTGAAATTAATTTCTTTTTTAAAAGATATATTTTGAATACTTTGTTACAACGATCTTGTATGATATAACTAATCTAGATAACTAGCACCATCCTCGACAACGGCGCCAATGATGAGTGGCAAGGTACCCCTACACTCAACCGTACAAATACGAGCATGTACACATGATTCGATTGAACTCTGCAGATGGACTAGTTGTGGTATCTAGATAGTTACACGTTGATTGCAGTTCACTGTCTTCCCACCTAGACTAGTATTTGCTTTGTCATGTATGGTTTAGTCTAGAGAGGTGTATGATATGATCCTAAACTAGTGCTACTCCTAGAGGCAATGGAAAATAACTTTGTTTTAAGCTAAAAGGAAGTGGAAGAAGAGAATCTAAGCTAGCCTAAGTGCAATGAGCATCCGTCCTTAATCATCTGTACACATATTGGACCTTGTGTACTATTTCTCAGATTACCAAGCGTATATTACTTGAGCGCTCCTAGATATGTTATTGGGTTACCAAGTAGTCACACTTAAATGTTCATGATTAAGTCGTACTCATTTCACATTTAATAATAGGGATAGTAAATGAAGGGTAAGAAATATTAATTAGGAAAACAATAAATAACAATAATAGTAAGCAATTAAAACTAAGTGAATGCTGCAATGATGAAGTAATCTCGATCTTTATTGTCAGTCATGTGCATGTCCAAGTACATCACACTCGAATAAAGGTTTCGTACAATTATAATAACAACACTACATGCATGCACTTGGGAAAGGGTTGAGATGAACAAAAAATGAACAAAAAGACTCTACACTTACACCTACTGACTCTCTAACTTACCCCCTTTTCCTACACTAGTGCTACTCCTAAAGACAATGGAAAATAACTTTGTTTTAAGCTAATAGGGAAAGAGAGAAGAGAATCTAAGCTAGCCTAAGTGTGATGAGCATATGTCCTTAATCATTTATACATATATTGGATCTCATGTACTACTTCTGGGATTACCAAGCATATATTACTTGAGCGCTCCTAGATACACTACTAGGACACCAAGTAGTCACACTTAAATGCTCGTGATTAAGTCATACTCATTCTGCGTTTAATAATAGGGATAGTAAATGAAGGGTAAGAAATATTAATTAAGAAAATAATAAATAACAATAACAGTTAAGCAATTAAAACTAAGTGAATGTTGCAATGATGAAGTAATCTCGATCTTTATTGTCGTTCATGTGCATGTCTAAGTACATCACACTTGAATAAAGGTTCCATACAATTACAATCCTCACACTATGGGCATGCACTGGGGAAAGAGTTGAGATGAACTAAAAATGAACAAAAAGACTCTACACTTACACCTACTGACTTACCCCCTTTTCCTGTGCTCCCAAAGATGTATTTATAGGCTTACACAGGAATCGTGATATCGTGTACCTGATATCGTTAACCAGGCCGTGATATTGTGTACCCGATATCAAGGGTCCAATGTCAAGGGTCTGACATCAAGGGTCTGATGTCAGGTCTGATGTTAAGGGTTCGATATCAGCACCTGGCAAACCATGACTCATCAACATTCATAAGAGGCATGGGCAATAGAGAATCATTATCTCAATTCATAAATAAGGATGGAGAACAAGGTCTAGCCAACAATAGGTCTCAATAAAGCTTCAATTATCACTATGATAAGCAACATCAGGGAGGATGCATCCACAAGAAGACTCTCATCAAAAGAGGTGATGTCTCAACAAGAACCAACAGTAGGATGACCTACCCTAGAAGGTCTCCAAATCAAAGAAATATCACCAAGCAAAGAAGTGATGCCACAAAACCAAGGACAACGCAGCTAGCTCAAACAAAGGAGCACAACTCACAAAAGGTCTATAACAAGGGCAATCATGCTTGAAGCACAAGGGCTTGTCAAACAAGACAACAAACATTCGACTTTGGGATGGCACAAATGGCCTCAAAATGCATCCTTAATAATCCCAATGATAATTCATCACATCGCATAGAACACAAAGCCTTGCATTACGAACGTTAGACACAACGAAAGTGACATCCATGCAGAATTTGAAAATGCAACCAAGAAACACACACATACAAAGTCTACCAAAAATGACCTTAATCCATCCAGAACAAGGCTCACCAAGAGCACATGTCTGAAGGCTCTCCATCTTGAGGTTCTCGGGAACCAACATGTCCCAATTTGTAATTCCCATACTCACTGTATCTAGGGTGAGTGGGAGTGCAAGGATACCACATCCTACACAATTCAACCAATTCTATCTTGATACATGTCATCTGAGTGGAAACCAAATCAGAGACTAGGTCTGATTCATCCCAAATGAATCACTGGAGACCAGAGATGAGAGCTCCTCAAGCAACAATGATTTATGAGTTGCCAACAGAACTCTCCTCTGTCATATCAAGTGGAACCACAACTAGTCCAACCACAAGTACACAAGTGGAGAATAATACCATAGCGCAATCATATACATCTTCAAGAAGAACAACAAAAATCAATTACTCACAACATAACATTGACCCCCTGATGAAGAGTGTAAAAATCTTACCATAAGGCAACTCTTCAAAGAATACATAAAGATATGATCTTAGATCACCTAGATATCAATCTGAAGGAATCATTAATAGAACAACCTTGATGTTATAACACAACCAAAGGGCACACACATATCTCAACATGATTACAAAAAAGGCTCTGATACCATCTATAACAATGTTGCCCTGACGTTGTTTGACACCCCAGGGAATTCACTAAGATCCAATGGATTTGGGGCAGAAGACCTAGGAAATACACCTCTATCAAGCAAGCAACCCAAGTGAGGGTGCAAGCTATAGTACAACTTATTAATATACATATGGAAATTCACCTTAGGGAGAACAACTAACTTCGAGTGAGAACCTTGCAAACAAGTACACAAGAAACCTCGTAGCAACATCAATGGAAGGGGAAAAGATGCATCTATGAAGGGGTGCCTCACCCCTAAGCCCCTCACAATCTGGTATAAGGTTTGGCCTAGCACCGTACCAAAACTATCCAATCCTAGTTGTCTACATATCTATGACCACTGCAAAATCAAGGCCATGCAATTCTCCAAGTGAGGGTAGTATGAAGAGAACTTAGAGAGAGTTGCAACAAGAGGGTGTCTTGCCACTAGCTTGGTATTGCCAAGTTGAGATGGGTTTTCTAACACTTGAGAGTCACCCAAGGATACCAGTGTTCCATGGCCCTCAAACCATGGGGAGAGCCTAGGAGAATCACCACCCTGAGACATCTCTCACATAAACAATGTTAAACTTTGGTTCATTTCAATGTAACATTAGCTTATTGCTATAAAAGAAAAGCCTTCCAATCATACCTATTACTACATTGCATCATTTTCTTAGAGATTTTTGGCCTAGCTATTACCAATGATTTGTAGCTTTTGTTGCTTTAGCATTAATATGCATCTTTGAAGGTTTCACCCATATCCTCAACCTGCATTTGAATTTTTTATTCCCTTTTTAATTTTTGGTTGAGGTTTCTTCCTTATTCCCTAGGTTACCAAAACTACTATCTTTTAGTTGCAATTTTTTGTTGATTCTTTTTTCCAATTATAATAGTCTAATTTCAAATTGTGAGGTGTTAGCCTAGTAGTAAGATTCTTTACTTGAAAGCTCCAAATCATGGGTTCGATTTTGGTGGGCAATGTTGAGTTATAAAGTTCTAATTGGACTATATATCTTGGGGTGTATTTTCTTATTACTACTATTGATTAGGGACCTTAGCTCTGATTTTGACATGTTTCTCTATTTGTTCATGTAAAATCTTGATACAAATCAAGTAATTCTTATTACAAATGTGGATTTTTGGGACCATGTGTTAGGTTTGATGAGCGATGAGGTACCCCAACATTCTACCATACAAGTCATGAGTGTTTGCATGCAACTAAATCGTAATTTGTAGATGGATAATGTAAGTATGCTAGGAGTTGATAGTAAGTTCACGATTGTTGTTTTTCCACTTTGAGTTAGTGAGGTTCAAGTAAATGGTTTTACTCTTAGTAAGGTGTATGATATGTTGATGTTGCTAGGCTCTTAATGCTTCTAGTTGTAAACATGATTAAAATTCTAAGTGAGATAGAAATGGAAATCTATTCTAGCCTAGAGCGATGAGTATTTGATCCTGGTTTGTTGGTCATGACTTGGGCTCATGTCATTGTTACTGTGCTTACCAAGTGGAATCACTATTGAGTGAATCAAGTGAAACGACTACTGAGTGACCAAACAACTACACTTAAACATTCAAAGCTAGTCGTACTCATTTCACTTAACTAATGAGCATAAAAAGTAAAGTACTTTGAAAATGTAAAGTGCTAAGCCAAGTAAATAGGAAAATTAAGCTAAGAAACAAAAGAGTTAAGGAAATGTTACAATGATGAAAAATAGTCTTGATCCTTATTTTCAAACATGAACCAAGCCCAAGTACAATTCACCCGAATAAAGACATTGTTCAACTACTTAACACCACAATGCAAACGTTTACTTTATCACTAAGATTACAAATTGAGACTACAAAAGCCTAGCTAAGGGTACAATGAAATTGGTGTTTCTTGTGCACCCAAGTGTTAGCATTTATAAGGCTACAGAGCTCTCAAGACATCACATCAACAATGACGTAGGTTGGGCTACAATATTGTACCTGCCAAAAATTCAACTCATCAAGTTTGTAGAATCTTGTAAAGTACCACATTGAGAGAGCAAGGGTAGATACATAACTGTCAATTAACATAGTGGTTTACAACCAAACTTGCAAAGCATTGTCTGAGGTATTAAGGAGGAAAGACTAATCCACAACATGCTCTCCAAGGTGATGAAGGTCCAAACATATGTGGGATACAATAAGGAATATTGAGTTCTTACTTGAAGTAACTTGGTAGCTACCAAGGGCTTGTAAGAGATGAGCCTTGTGGATTGGTATGGTTGTTAAGTAAATTAATATCTATTATTCTATAGCATTAAATACATCCCAAATAAGTCTTTATCAGACATAACAATACTTTTTCATAATAATAATAATAATTAGTTAATTATTAATTTTTATAACAATTTAAAAAATGAAATAAAAATTTACTTAATCCTTTTAAATCATATGATTGAATTTTCCTAAAAAACATATAAATAACCTTTTTCATTCTAATTATTATTCAATAACACTTCTGATGATTATAAAGAGGATTCAAAACTAGTATGGTTTTAGATTGTAAGAAGTAGAATCTTAGAAGTTGATAAATTATTTATCAAAATATTTTTTTCCTTTTTGTTTATGCTTATTTGCAAAGTTATTCAAATTATTCATGGATCATGATGCATATATAATTAGTCTTCCAATGTAAAATATCCAAGTGAGTTTTTTGTTTGGGGGTTAACCCTGTTGTCAAAATCTTATCATCTATCTTCAGTTCAGATTTTTTCTTTAAGTTTTTCTCTGGCTATAGATGGACATGGAAAGTTCATTCTTAATTAGTTTGTGTCTCACTATTTCATTTACTACCATAATTGATATGTGGCAAGATTAGGATGTGTAGGTGTAAGAGGCTCTTATTGTTGGGAAGAAGACTCAATCCTAATTAAGGATTTTTTGCTTTTTTCATTGAAGTAATTGTTCATTACTAATTTTGGAAAGGGAAATTTTGTTCTTTAAAAAAAGTATTATTATAAAATTTGTTATCATCATGTCATGTGGTGTCTTTTGATATGACTAGTTTTGAATAGTAAAATATAACTACAATGTAATAATGTTGGCTCAATGTTGTTTAAGAACCAAGGAAAATTGTTTGGATTAAGTGATTATGGGGTGGAAGACTTGGGGCTACAACTATGACAAGGATCACACCTCACTTTACCACAAGGAAAGAGAGAATCAACATGAAGGTCTAAAAGGAAATATCATAATGTCTACAGAGACACATCTAAGACTCTAACAAGAACAAATACAAATAAACAACATTGAAGAAAATATTTATGGGTTTTAATGGTATATCTTTGGTGGGTGCCTCACCCTCAACCCCTCATGATCTAGTACAAGATTTATACTAAGAGATCAATTTTATTCTAAAACCTAAATCTAACAAAGCCTTACATGAGTCATTTTTTGCAATTTGTAAAGAGATTAAAAGACTTTCAAGATTCGTTGCTTTAGAAATAAGAAAACCTCTTGGGTACTTAAATTTTGATGAATTTTGGATTTAAGACATACACCCCAAATTCTTACAAGTTTGAAAGAATTGGATGACATTCCTTTGAAAGTGATATTGACAAATGTCATATCCTTCATCATTTGAATCAAAATCTATAACCTCTTCTACTACTACAACCTTACCCTTCTAATGGTGATAGTCCATTACCATGTCCTTCTTCCTTTCATTGTGCTTATTTTTTCTTCCCTATTTTATTTTCTCCTCCATGATTTTAAGTGTTGTTTGAAACCTCTCATCTAGAGTGTTTCACATCTTGTCCACCTTAGCTAATATTTTAGTGATAGATTTTTAGATTAGCGAGGGCTTTCTTTGCATGGTCTGCTCCAATGATTCTTCCTCATCTATATCGTAGAGACGAACCTTATTTTTATGAATGAAGGATTTCCTATTATACTCCTTTTTACTTTTTCTTTTTTTTTAAAAAATTCTTCTTCTTCTTCTACCTAGTCTATGAGTCTTTGGATCTGATGAGCCCTCATTTTTTATAATCTTCCTTGGGCATAAATCCTAAGAGTCTTTCCAATTTTGTTTTTGAGCCCATCTTTGATATGATAGAGCTATTCCCTTTGAGAGAAACCATGCCTTAGTGATAAAGTCAATTTTTCTTTAGCTACAATATCATATATCCAATATCATAACTACAATATCGTAGCACAAGCTACAACATCATAAATCCAATATCACAAGATGTGTGCTAGCCTATAACTATAGCACTTAGGCACATGGATTCGTAATAAGTTTCATTCCATAGTAATAGACCTGTCTCAGATTGTTTTCATGAATTTAGTCTTAAGTACTTAGAAGTTTGCATGTCTGCAGTGTAGTATGACTTAGTGAATGAAGTCCTTATTTGAACATCTTGTACTTGGGCACAACTGTAACTGGCAATAAAGATTAAGCTATTTCATACTATTGCAACATTCTCTTAGTTTCCTACTTTGCTTAAATTAATGTTTACCATTTTCACTTAGACTACTAATTACTGCTTTCCTAGTTAATGTTTTACTATTCCATGCACTTTACTTTTACTGTTGTTAGTATGCAGAATGGATATGATTAATTTTGAGCATAAACTGTGATCATTTGGTAACCAAGTAGTATTATCACTTGGTTCACTCAGCAGCGAAGTACTTGGTAATCCCAATAATAGTTACATAAGCTCAAGATGTGTATGGAAAATTAGGAGCAAATATTCATCATCATAGGATAGAATAGGCTCATTTATTATTCCACTTAGACTTAGAAACTATTTCCATTTCATCATGTTCGCTAGGAGTAGCAATGGCCCAACAACATTAGTTATCATATATCTCACTATGAGCTAAACCATACCCATAGATTTCACTAGCTTCACATGGGAAGACAATGGTGTCAAACTTAAACCAATTGCTAGCATAATTACATTGCCTTGTCCATGGATTACAATCCGGTCATGCATGAATACCTATGCCTTGTATGGTTAGATGTTGGATTTCTCCACCACTCATCACTTAGGTACTATTGTAGTAAAGAATAGTACCTTCCCAAAGCTGTGTCAAGGGATTCATGATTACCTTATTTTCATCCTTGAATCTTGTTTTCTCAACTTGGACACCCTAGAGTATGTTTAATACTTGTCATTGAATAGTTCAAGCACTCTATTCCATCTACAAATAGATTTTATCTCTAAGGATTAGTATTAACTTTCAAGCTCCTTAATGAGTATCCTAGGAAATAACTTTAGCTTCTACCAATCATTTTCAATGTTTTGCAAGGTGCAAACATTATGGAAGGCTTGTTGGTGATGTTGTGGATTAGCATTATAACCTCCATTGAACTTCAAAATATTGTTCATATCAAGCCACTTGATCTAGCTATCCCTTTTATGCATGGTAGGGATGTGAACTACCTCAGGAATGTTGATTATGCTTTGTGTAGCAAGCAATGATTCATCATAGTCATCTCATTCATTGTGGCCTCTATCATGGTCATGTCTTCTATGATGTGTCTTGCTACACCTTTTTTCTTGATGATGTTTCTCTTTCTCTTTCTTTTATCTACATTCCCTTCTATCATCTCTATGATGGGGTCTTCTATCATCTCTACCTTACCTTTGATTATTCTCCCTTTGTTCTTGATCATGTTCTCCCTCACCAAACTTAGACAATGAGGAAGATGATGAGGATAGAGAGCTAGGAGAGTTATGCTAGCTTACTCTCCTTCTTTGGTCCCTGCATTGTTCTTTCACTTGGTAATTGGGAGACTTTGGCCTTAAGGTTCCCTTGGTTCTAGGTATATTTTTCCCCTTGTCTTGGTTGATTACCAAAGTTGAACATAACCATTATTGCATTATGTTATCTTAGTTGAAGGGAGGATGACCTTGGTATTAAGATCTACCTCATGGAAACTCTATATCCTTTTTCTTTGACTATGATGTTAGCATAATTAGGATCCTCTTTTCTTTGGAGGCTTCATGGTGGACCTCCATAAGTTTGTATTTCCTAAGACCTCTATAGGTTAATAGTCCCTAGAAAGATGATCTATCACTTAGTATCTAGTGCTACTGCATCAAGTCAAAGCTTCATTAATGCTATTTTGAATATTAATGGAATGGTAGATCAAATGGTAGCATAACATTGCCCTCTAGGTTTTTTCATCATAGTTGTTCATCCTAGTGGAGAATGAAAGTGAAGTCTAGATGATATGGATCTAAATGAGTGTAGACCACTTTGAGCTATTGAGGGACTCCCTTTGAATTCTTCCTTATCTTATCATTGGTAGGTAAAGAATCACCCCTATGAGAAGAAGTCATATTTCAATTTTTTCTTATAGTATGCCTTCAATAAAATATTATTATTTTTCTTAAGATAGTTTGGTAAGTTCCTATAATGATCTTTGGATGATTTAATTATCTAGAACACTTGTCACATAATAGAGAAAGTTCATTAGAAATAACACCAATGATGAGTAGCAGTGTTTCCTATACCCAACCATATGAATCACAAGCATGTATGTGTGATCCAGTCAAATTTTGTGGAACCTTTAAGCCCTAAGTTTATTAGATAACTAGGTATTTGATTGCTAGTTGTTATCTTCCTAATCATCACTTATGCTAGTTTGGTGGGTATGGTTAAGTGAGGTTGAGGTATAAGATATTTATGTTTTTGTCAGTGTTATCATTAAAATATTAAGATAGTAAAATTTAAAATATTAAAATTTAAGTAAATATGCACCCAAGGATAATTTTGGATATCCTAAGTATAGAGCATTTGTTCCCACTTTCCATACCTATCCTAAACCTATAATAAGGTTGCTAGGTTTACCAAGTGTTTGCCACTAGACAGACCAAGTATTCACTACTAAGATTACCAAATGTTAATACAATATGTTGGAAGTGGTCATTCTTATACTATTATAGAATAAAATGATAGTCTAAGTCCTACAATGGAAGGAATGAATGTCAATTTTATTGTTATTTATAGAATGTATTCAAGTAAAATATCACTTGGATAAAACTCCATTTGATTAATTCAATCCACGCTATGGGCACTCATAGGGAAATTTGAATAAGTCCTATGAAAATATGGTGCAAGAGATTTGTTGTAGAAATTATAAAAGGTACCATAAATGTGAATGATGCATGCATTTATATAAGCTTAGGATGAAATGACATCAATACATATGCATCAATGTATCTTAGGATATGTTGATGGGAATGCATTAATAAGGTTGTGTTAATGCATGCTCATCGACGCAGCTGATTAAAGCACTGTTCATTGGTCCTTAATAATTTGCTAGTGGTTTTCTTGTGATTGAGGATCTTCTTGCTGACTTTTATGTGTCTCTTGATACTCATTGGTATTTAAAATTTGATTTTCTTCAAAACTTTGATTTTAAATTGATGCTTCAAGGTAAAAAATTCTTTTTCCCATTCTTTTTATTTTAACTATTTCAAAATCTCAATTTGATATAATGCAATTAATATTAACTAGAGAATAAAATATATAAGAAAAAGAAGATAATATTTAATTTTTAAATTATTTTTCTCATCTCATGAATTAATAGATAGATGTAGTTAAATTTAATCTCAATTCATCTCTTTTTACAATATTTATTTATTTTAATTATTGGAAAAATAATTTTTATTATTCCCTAGTATGATCTTAATCTTTTCCTATAAATTCTAAGGTCAAACCATATTGTAAGTTATGTAAAATTTGATAATAAATATTAGTTATAAAATTTCCAACTTTTTCTCTCCTTTTCTATTCATATTTTCACAATCTAATATCTAGATAAATACAACATTCATCATTCTATTATTAAGATTCTCTCTTTAGTTATCAACAATCTAGAATATGATTTGTTATTTATCAAGTTCAACAATAATTATCATCACCTTCATTCATTTAAGAAAACATTAGCTAATTCCATAATCAAGTCAGCTTGTGGTATTTTGAGAATCAAACCACAACTCCATCATGGATTAGCCAATCTTTAACTAGGACTTCACCACAACTCATGGTATTCATAATCATTAACCATATGTCAACCACAACTCATAGGACGTTGGGGTTGTAACATCATTAGTTTAATTTTATTCTTTGTTTCTACCAAGTCACAAGATGTGATCTAATCATGGTTAGGTTATGGTATCCTCATTTTTATTTTTTCTCTATTTTTATAAACCATGACCCATGGTTAGGTCATGGTTAACTCATGGTCAACCAAAATTAGAAATTAATCATTTCAAAAATATCATCATCTGTTATTAACATATTCATCCTCATGAAAAACCACATCATTACCTTTTTAAAAAATCTTGCTAATGAAAAGTAATGAATTTGTTAACTATGATATATAGAAAATGTCATGTATAGTGATTGCATGTTTGTTAGGAAGCTTTATCAATACTTTGCTAATGCCTTCAATGCTAATGAATTTACCATCTCTAATTTTGATTCTTCCAAGATCATTAGCTAGATAAAATTCAATGAAATGTTCTTTATACAAAGTTAAGTAATTGAAGTAACCACTATTAACAATCCAATTAGGAGGTTAAATTTGCTTAATTAAGTTAAATGCTACAAAGTTTGATGTTGAATATTCTTTTCCTTGATTTGAATTTAAACTATTTTGATTATAATTATTAATAAATCATGGTTTTGTAGGCTATGATATTAAGCATCTAATATCAAAGCCCATGAGATGATGTTGGATATCTAATATCACTGACGTGTGCAAGGCTTATAAATACAACACTTAGGTGTACTATTTAGGAGAGATTCATTCCATAGTAGCTAAACTCTATCAGTTTGTTTACTTGATTTTACTACTTAGCACTTGTTAGTGTGTGCCTGTAGTGTGATATCTTGTAATTGAATGGTGTCTTTATTTGAGTGTAATGTACTTGGACATATTGCATGCTCGAAAATAAAGATCGAGATTACTCTACATCATTACAGCTTCACTTAGTCTTTATTATTTTCACTTAGCTTAATGTTTACTATTTTCATTAGTTAATGATTTACTTTCAATGCATTTTATAATTACTATTGTTAAGCAAAATGGGTACAGTTGATCTTGAGCACTTAAGTATAGCTACTTGGTAACCCAGTAGTACTATTACTTAATATGCCTAGTAGTGTGATACCTCGTAATCCTAGTAGTAGTTACATGAAGTTTAAGGTGTGAATGGAAGGTTAGGACCAGATGCTCATCACATAGGTTAGATTAGATTTGTTTACTAGCACTTAGATTTAGAAACTACTAAATTTACTTCATGTTAGCTAGGATTACTATGGCCAATACAACATCATCTATCATATACCTCATCATGAGTGAAACCATACCGATCATCCTTACTAACTCACATGGAAAGACAACGATCACAAACTTTAACCAATTATGTGCATAATCACATTGCCTTATCTATGAAATTCAATTGGGATCATGTGTGAACACTCGTATCTCATATGGTTGGGTGTTGGATACTCCACTGCTCATCATTGGTGTTGTTGCTGGGGACAAGTCAATGTTATGCTAAGAAATGGATTTTTCAAAATTTAGTGTATCTAAAACTTAAAGTCAAACATAAGTAAAGCATACTTTTAACTCAAACTATCTACAAATTATACTATGGCTTCACATAATAAGCAATCATCACCTACCAAGGAGACAAGAAGAAGCAATGATAGAATTATTGATGAAGAAAAATGGGGGATGCCAATGCAAACATGAATAACTTATGCTCATACTGATCCATACCATCTAGGTTTTACTTTCATCTTTCATCAAGACAAGCAAATGAGGTGGAGAGACATGCAAGGTAACATAGTCCTACCTCCAGAACATGCAGCACTAAACATGTTACAAACTACTCTAAGGGAAATGCATTTCGACTAGATTCAGGAAGGGTATCATGTTCAACACATGACCAAACCCTATGAAGCCACCAAGGAGCAGATGAGAAGAGATGCTATCATGGAGTTCAAACATATACACAACAAAGGGAAGCATACTAACCCTTTTATTATCATAGAAGAACTTGATGCTAATCAATTCATTTCAGAACAACTCAACCAAAACCATGATGAGCCTTTAAAGATACTTATCATTAGATTAGAGGAACCTGTCAAAGCCCAACTTCATTCTACTTTGGTAGGGACACATAAGAGGGAGGCTACTAACTCAAGATACAAGTAGGACTCTAGGCTAAGGCATTCTGGTAAACCTTACAAAGAGATATACAAGAGTCACGAAAGAAGAACCAGCTGGCATCATTATCCTGTCATCTCATCTACCTCATCATGATCGTCAAAGGACTCTAACAGGAAAAGGCATAAGTATCGAGACTCTAATAGGAATGAAAGGTGAACTCATGGTCATCATGATAGATATTCAAGGTACTTTGATTTAGAAGATGAAGAGATGAAAGAAGAAGAAGAAGAGATAAAAGAGAGGATCAAGAGAGGCATGAGCATAGAAGGGGCCACCGCTACAATAGAGCATATGAACTTGACCATGATGATGAACCCCTTATGTCAACCTGAAGTATGATAAATATTCAAGAAGTTTTCTACATCCTGACCAAGCATGTGAGAGATAGTCGAATCAAATGGCTAGACATGAACAATATGCCACGATTTGAAGGTGGTTACAACGTTGATCCCTAGCATTACCTTCAAGCATTCCATGATGCTTGTGCCCTTCAAAACATAGAGTGACTAGCAAAAATTGAAACTATTTCCGAGAACACTTACAAAGGAAGCAAAAAGCTAGTATAGGTCATTGGAACCTAAATCCATAAAACACTAGAGTACCATGCTTGAAATCTTTAATGATAAATATCATACTCTTTTACAAGTGTCAAATCTAAGAAAACAAATCTAGAATTGGAAATAAGGAACTCACAAGACCCTTGATGTAGCAATGGATAAATATTATTCATTGTTACATAGATGCCCAAGCCATAGATTCTCATCAAAGGAACAACTTAGGCACATTGTAGATGGGCTGAGAAGAAAAACAAGAGAGACCCCTTGGGGTTTAAGCCCAAGGAAGATTATTAGAACTAACTACCCATCAAATTCAAAGACTCATCGACCAAGTGGTCAAAGAAGAAGAAGAACTCAAAAAGAAAGAATCAGGTGAAGAATACAATAGAGATCCATCAATCCAAAAGAGAGATGCATGGGTGTATGATATCCAAAAGGAAGAAACCTTGGACCAAGTCATTCGAAAAGAGATGCTACCAATCCAAAAATTTGTTACCGATGTAATTACACAGGTAGCAAAAATGTGGAATTTAGTTGATGAAAGGTGTATAATAGCATTAAAGATTATGGAGGAAAGAGCAAAGTAAGCCTTTGTAATAGGTAAAGATAAAAGAAATAAAAGAGAACTTCAATGCAAAGGTAAAGTTGCTCTAGTAGCTAAGGTCTTAGATACCAACTCTGCATATGATGAAGGTTGTACTGTGTGTCAATATGAACATCCTAAGGGATGTTGTCCAATTGTGACACATTTGCAAGAAATATGGGCATATGCACTTAACCCCAAACTTGTTCAAAAACAAATGCCCAAATGGTTACCTTATCCTCAAGGTAACTACAGACAAAAAACTCAACTAATGTACTATCCTAGTGGAGCTTTACCATAGCCATAGGAGAAATATTATTGGCAGTGGCACTAGCCTCAAGTGTGGGCCATGCCACCACCTTGCTAACAATATCCATATTGGCAACCTAACCCTTATGGATACTATGTCCAACAACCTATCTACCCAAAAAATGCTACTATTCAAACTCCACAGTATTATCTACCAGAATACCATCAACTAATGCCACCAAGGGCTAATTCAGACTCATATGTGCATCCACAAATAGTAGATTTTTCAAATTCCAATCCAAATCCTTTACCACCAGTGCCACCACTTGCAGTGTAAGGAGAGTTTTCATCACAACTATAGCAAAGGAAAGCTATAAAGGTAGTAAGTATACAAGTGGAAAATCTCACTAGAAGTGTTAAGGGCCAAACAAGGAAACACCCTTTCTTTAGGACTAGTTTGGAGAAGGTTGGTAGAATTGGAGCTTCATCGAGACCATCTTCTCCTAAAACAAATCTTCTCACTATTGACAAGCTTTCATCATCATCAAGCCCAAACATATAAGTTGTCATGCTTACTGAAATTTTCATAGAATGGATTAAGACATGATCACTCCCTAAGGAGAGAATTGATCTAGGAAATCCTTTGATTTATCTATGAATAGTTGTGAATTTACCATGCAAAGCTTTGTTAGAATCAAGTTTTTGGATGAATTTGATTTCCTACAAAACATATCAAGCATGGAACCTACCACCATTGAAGGAATGCAATATTAGGTTGGACCTTGCAGATTAGTTTATCACCACTTCTTTGGGGCAGATAGACAATGTAGTGACCACTATTAATGGGTGGTCATATCCAAAAAAATTTCTGATTATCAATGTGAAAGATGTTGATAAGGAATTTCCAATAATCATGGGAAGGGCATGGATTAGCACAATTGACGCTAAGCTAAGTATGAGAGATTTGTCAGTTGAGATTTCTAAGAAAAATGCACATAGAGCCATACACATGCAATGAATTCCATGCATAACTGCTAAAATTAAAGGGTTCAATAATGGACCACCACTTTCAAGCGTCAACATGGTTACCATTCCAGTCCACAACAACAATAATAAATAACCAATGTGTGCAACCAAAAGAGCAGAGGCGACCAAACCAAAAGACACCATGTGGCCACTATCTAAGAACCAACAACTATCTAATACATGCATGGAAACCTCTAAAACACTTACTAATTCCCAAACTAAGAAAATCACTCCAACCAAGAGCTCAAAAATGAAACAATTAACTCATAATCATACACCAAAAGGAAAAGAGAATAAGGATTTAGACAATTATAACTCCACTACTACGAAAATTACACAGGATAATGATAAAAATGTTACATCACTAAAGATGGTAGGTGAACCACCTACATTGTATGACCTAGGAGATTTACTTTCACTTCAAAATTAATAAGTGATTTTTCTATTTTTTGTATTACAATTATTTCCATCTTTTCACATTCTTTGATATTCTCTTATTCTTTCATACTTTTTTATTTCTTTACTTTTTCATTCTTTTAACATTTTTCATTCTTTATACTTTTTCATAATTTTTACTATCTTTTCCATTTCTCCTATACTTTGTTTAAAGAAAAACCCTTCGTAAATAATTTTGATTACTAATAAAACAAATTACAAATAAAGGCAAGATGTAGACCAATAAAGTGAAGATTTCTCTATGTTGTCAAGTTATGGGAAACTGATTATTTGCATAGTGAGGCCACATCATCCATCCACCCATTTCATTAATAAGAGGTTCTTACCATGGCCATAATGATATTCTTTTTCATCATACAAGTAAGAATAAACTTGTGACCATTATGCCTGGACAAAAAAGTGAAGAACCAAGTGGGAATGTAAAGGGTGTGAGATCGAGGGGATTTGTGGATTCTTTTGGATTACTATTGTGAAGCTCTATCATGTTGCTAAGGTTGTATTATATCATTGTAGATCTAACAAAAAATAGGAGTACGAGTAAAATAAGTGTTGCCTTAAAAGGTTGAAACAAATAAAAAATAAAAGGGCATAAAATAAATTGCTGGGGGTCCCACTGGAAAGACATGTTACCCATGCCTAAAGGTAGGTAGCTTCTCAGGAATCTAAAAAATAAATAAGTGCCATGAATAAACTCTTCTCTTTGACAATACGCCAAGTGACAGTACTCCTTGCAACATTGATGGTCTAACAATTGTAATTTCAAGAGATGACATGATACATTGTCACTGGATGTGGTCTAGACTTGGTTTGAATCTTGGACAAAGAGGCTAATGATTACCTTAACCACTAATAAAACATAAGAATTCATTATGCCTATGGTAGGACACCTCACGTCCCAATTTCTGCAATCCTTTCTAAGCCCATTTCATCTCACTGTTTGAATAATCATAACTTATGATTTTGTGTAACATAGAGTTATTTTTCCAATTTGGTGGTACTAACATGTGTGTCTTACTAAACTCATGTGTGTTACATTCAACTCCTTAAGTACCCAAGGACACTTTTAGGCTTGATTATACAAATGCATTAAGGGCTAAAGGTTGATTTGGGAAGGATCCACTTATATAACTATTGTATCTTATACCTACCAAGAAATTTCACATCATCTTGAATCTTCCAAAAAATAATACACACTTTCCACATGACTTCAAAATATTCATTCTACAAATATGAATTCATTACCCTTCTTACCCAACTTATGAACTTTTCTTGCCCAAGATTCTTTTTCTATGAACTTCAAATGACAAATTTTTGACAAAATTATGCATATTTTCATCATCCAAACCCTCTAAGCTACCTTAAGACCTTCCAAACATCTAAAAGAATTAAAATTTTCCAATCAAACCCTTTTGAAAGATGAGTTTTCTAGGGCTCCAATATCGGGTCACTAGTATCTAGATGCCATAACTAGTCCCATCCACAAAATTCAACCGGATGGTGCATGAACACTTTTGATTCATATGGTTAGGCATAGGGGGTACCTCCCCACTCATCATTGGCACCATTTCCAGGGATGGTGATAGTTATCTAGATTAGTCATATCATACACAATTTTTATAAATGCATTAATGATTTATCTTTCAAAAAATATTAAGTCACACACATCATTAACTAACAAAAATATCTCTTTCTCAAGGAAGCAATAATGCATTGTATGGAGAGAACATTCATTGGAGA
>MNCI01038288.1:215909-233759 GCA_015680685.1 Gnetum montanum | reverse complement strand
TGTCGGCGAGTGTGCAGCTTTGTTCCACGCGAGCTCGGAGACATACGATTTCACTTGTTGCAGCCACTATAAGTGATTTCCCAGAAAGTGAAGATGTTAGGTAAACAAAATTTAAAAGGCCTGTGAGTACTAATCATTGGTCCTTACCATTTGACGAAGATATTTTTCGACGCATCTACCGTGCTTCTGAACACATTGGCGATTCAACATACAGGCCGTTTGCAGGAAAAGAGAAAACGCTGCGCGTGCAGGATACTGGATCTGGTCGTTCAAATTATGGAACCTGGAAAGCATTTTGCCCTGTTTGAACTCTTGAAATCGATGTGCTTCTAAACATTTAATGAAGGAATGACGTTGTACTTACCGTGCAACTGCCTCAGTAATGACAGGAACCTCCTCCTCATCAGCGTAGGTGTCGTACATGTCGTCCATGATATATACCAGTTTTGTAGTTTTAGCCAGACTAAGACGCAGATCTGAGAGCCCTGGATCGTATAACCCTAATGCAGGAACTAAGTATGATTCCACTGGTCTATGTCGGTAAAAGCTCAACTTTGATACCTGGGAATCGTTCCACCAACTAGTGTACAAAATAATCACGCTTTTAGGCAATCTAAATAGTAAAACTCTAACTTACAGTGACAGATAGGTAAATCAATTTTTAATTTTGCATTCTGTTCTGATTTGTGGCACCTTGAAAGCTGCTTTAACTCCTGTTGATGCCATGCCTGAACAATGTTGAAATCTAACTTTGCAAATTCTATTAGTTTCCTGTTACAGTCGTCCCTGGGCACAAAATAGAGAGTTCGGAAGTATAATCAGAGATTTACATTGCAATTTCTAGAAGAGTTAAAATAACATAAACACAAAATTACCGTAGCCAGGCATTGTTTGCTGTGTAGAAATCAATGGAAGCTCGTGCTTCCCATCTCGGACAGTTCATGTACCACGGATATTTCAAAGCATATCTCACCTGGTTGCAGTGATCACAAATCATTTCCGGCTAAGAAGAAGCACAGATACATTGAAAATGCAAAACGAAAATGAGCTACCTCATCCACTAAATACCGAGGGTATTCCTTGCACGATTTTGACTCGTGAGAGAGCCAGGAAGTTAAGAAGTCTACAGAAAAAGCCTCAGCCTCTCGCAAAACGTCTTCTCTCGGAAATTGAATATAAGCTGCTGTAAGGAGCTTAAGTGCTGTTTTTATCCGTTGCACGTGACCTTCTCCGCTGTAGTTAATATCTCTGTCTAGAAAGCTTCCATCTATGCATTGAAATCTCCTAAACACCTCTGTTTCCATTTCAGATTCACTAGTTTAGCAACTTAATTAGTTTTGCTGATGTTTGCGTGCAGTTTAAGTAAAGAAAAGATAGACAAGCAGTTAGTTAAAGACTTAAAAGCTGATTTTTTAAGAGAAACCTGGGCTAATGTTAACGTATCTATGAAGGCGGAGCAGTCTAAATGCTAAAGCCGTAGTGCTGAGGTCAGGCGTAGCAGATTTTGATCCTAACCCAATGCAGCCTCCGTTTTTGTTCCAGCATCTTGGAGATATGAATTATAAAGTTAATTGTATAAGCAATATAAGATCATGATATACTTATGCAAACGCATCATTCTATGTAACAAGTCAAAGTTAAACACGTAGATGTTTAGAGAAGAAACCACACCTGTAGACGTAGTCAAGAGCGTCTGCAATTTCCTGTTTGAAATAACGATCAATGCCAAGGCAAAGCAGCGAGTTCACAATTGAAAGCCGAGTAGAGAGATCGGATTTGGCACCGCATTTCACAAACGTTTCTTTCAACAGAACTTTGATCTCCTTTGCAGCATTTTCAGAACTGACAAGGTAAGGAGACGCCTACAAACGGCAGCAGCGTCAGAGGTGGTTAATAAAGTTTGTAGCGCAACTAAACCTCAACTTATAGAGGAAACTTACCGAGAAAGGAGAGTTGAGTGACTGAATCAATTCATCGTGCCAGACATTAGGAGGAAAATGATGAATATGCTTCGAAGACGCTTCCCTGTTATTATCAAGCTTTGGCCCAGAGAAAGCACGCGCTGCAGGAGCGCTTTTCACCTCAAGCGAAGGGGACATATTTTGTAGAACCCTGGTTCGAGAATATCGATGCGCAGAATCACCAAGGATAAGCCCGTTGGGAAGAGACCGCAGGTTGAGATCAAGCCAGGATCTGGCAACACGAAAATGCAGATCAGCTTTGTGATGAGCCAAAGAATATCGGACTGCATGCTACAAGATTAGAAGAAGAAGAAGAATACACTTTACCTGGCGATGATCAGTGCACAAGGCATATCTGCTATCTGATCTTTTTCGATTCTGAACCTTTTCAGAAATATGTCTGTCTGATCTGGGCCGGCTCTGGCTTGCTGCGCTATTAATAGAGCTTTGTCTGTGCCTGCATCTCTCTTTTTGCTGGAATTGTATGTATCCAGCCATCATTAGTGTATTAAAAATTAATGCAGTAGCTTTCTGTAACCAGCCATGGTTAGTGTATTAAAAATGAGGTGCATTAACGCAAAAGCAGTTGTACATTGCATCCCATCCCATGTCCACTGTACATTTTCGTGCTCCCTCATTTTTCCCAACACCATTTTTCCTCCAAGTACCAAACACGTTTCTCTGCCGCAATGCAGTCATCATTTTCTTTGGAAAAAAAGGGCATCTTCTATCCTGCACAGGCATGCCGAAAGGGAGCTTTTGAAATTATGCACGTGATCCACAAATCAGACACCGCAGCCATTGATAGCTTTGATGAATTCTCAGCAGTGATTTAGAGCAATGGTAATTTTTGCAATGACTCCATGCTAATGAGGCGGCGCCTACTCTTTGTCTGCAACAAAGCCGCCTTCATGCAATGGATGTAACTATCAAAGTTGCTTTAATGGTGCATGAGTTTTTTCTTTTTTTTTTCGAAAGGATAAGGATCGAGTGAATTAAATTCCCAAAAACGGCGCTATACAGCTATACAGCGCAGGCCAGGGCCGCTGGCCCCACACCAACCAATGGTAGCACCCGGAAATTCCCCAGCCCCGCCCTGCCGCGGGCATCCCCACGGTGGCCGGCCTTCCCTGCTCGGGCCGTTATCTTGCGGTCAACCGCGAATCATGAATTACATATGACACCCCTTCCTGAGGTGTTCCCCCGTGGTGGCTATCTGCCGGGAGAATTCTGTCCGGAGTGTTGGTTGTTGTTGATGAGGTTCGTGCTAGGACCTGGCTGGCTGCCTTGGCCTAGCCTCCAGGCGACGTCGATTTTCCTCAATAATCTGGCCAATGCCCGTCATGTGGTTCTTGAGGACACCTTCAATCCAGACCAGCGTCTGGATTGGTGATTGGGTAGGGGATGTCGGGTGTTGCCCTCTCGTTTTATTGTTGCCAAAGGTATGATCTTTTATTGCTGGCGAGTCCTCCTCCAGGGTTGGTCTCGACGGGTCCCGGTCTTGGATGGTACCTTTGGTCATAGGAACCTCCTCAGCAGACCCCTGCCTCTTTTGCTTGTGTTGTTGCCTCATGTTGGAAACCCAGCGCCTGGGATCCGGGGCCTCGTTGGAGGCCAGTCACAGGGGACTTGAGGTGGACGTGAGGATACATAGCAACGCTGACTTCCTGCTAGAGCTTACGGGTTTTGCCGGCTAGCACGGTCATAGAAGGGAGGGCCCCCCTTTAAAAATATATTCGTTCGTGGCCTTCCACAGAATTCAGAGTGCAGCCAGCGTGGCGAGTTGCCCGAGAATTCTGGGTATGAAAATTCTGGTATGAAAAGCATGCATGAATTTTAATGAATGTAACTTTTAACATATTTATGAGTTCCACGGCAACATATTTAGTGTTTTGAATGACCTGTCACCAGTGCAAGGAGTGCAGTGATTAAAATGGAAATTGGAGTTTTCAAAGTCTCTGAATATTAGACAAAGTTTGATTTTTGCTGAAGAACCATGTAGGTAGTAACAGTCCAACAAAGCTAAATTGTAACCCACTCACTTTCTCATCCATCCATCACTATTCTTCTCTAACTTAAATTAAAGAAAATACATTTTAAAAATTTAGAATATATTTTATTTTAAATAAAATTACCAAACAAAAGCTATGAGTGTAGAATGAAATGAAATAAAGTATCCAATGTAGAAGTTGGAAAATAAAATGAATGGTAACTTACTATATTGGGAACTAAATAGTGTGCATCATGAAATTATATTGGAAAAACAAATGCATTGTCTAGTCTTCTTCATGTCAAAAAAACATATAGCATATACTAAAATATGAAGTCTATTTTTGACAAGCAACTTGGTTTAAACCAAAGATTATGTTATGAAGATATGATTTAGAACTCTAAAGAATTTACAAAGACCTCTAAAGACCTAGTGTAATGTAATGTTTGAATTATTAAGCCTTTATTTTTCCTTAATATAATGGATTTTAGACTATTGTGGAAGTAAAATTATAAAAATATCTTTGTTAAAGAGCTTGATAAGATATTTTCCTCCACTAAGACTTTGAAATATATGTAACTTTCTTATCTAGCTTTGCTGATAGACATTTTGAACCAATGCTTAAAATCAAGATTGAATATCTTCGGTTGTATTCATTGATGATATCACCCATGGAACTGGAATTCCATTATCATGCCCATTAAAAGCCATGATAGAATAAAGTGAATACTGCATATTAAAAAGAGATATAAGTTAGTATTCTTACATATTTATCTTTAGAAAAAGCAGTTAACATTTAAAACATTATATGTTCCTTACCCCATACATATTACTATTATATATTAATCCATGGTCAACAAATTGTTATGAGAAAATTACAACATTTTCTCTCTCATCCATATTAATTGAATGATAAGAACAAATGCTTGACTATTAATAGGTAATTAATAAAAGAAGACATATTTATAATGTACTTGAATCCATTTTTGAATACTTATCTCATCTTTAGAATGATAATTGTATTCTTTGCTAATAACATTTTCAAATATGCATGAAACATCTTGTTTTTTTTTTTTTCAAATATTCAGCCCTACTAAAAGTAATTCGTATGACTCTATTAGATGGATTTTATTCAATCCTAAATTATACTTCTCTAAGATTTTGTCATAAGATAACATATATTTACTCATTATTACAATATCTTGACATAGCTCTTTGGATAGGCATAGAGAATGTAGCATACATCCATTTGTATTTGAAGCATATATTCCATGACCTATTTCTCTAGATTTATTCACTTGTTTCCTTTTTATATAAAATATAATTACAAAGCTAGTTTTTGTTTTCATCCTTTGAATTGCAAAGTGAATTTGCATCCTCTCTTATACAATTCATGATGATAATTGATAACATCTTTATGAATCATTATGTCATCTTATGGTCCATAAGAACACCAATATCTAAAATGATATAATGATTAGATAGTTACAATTTTTAAATAAAAGTCCATACAATTGTATAATTACAAAATTAAAAAATATTAAAATTTAAGCATTTCAAAAATATCCTTACTATTTTCTTTCAATATGATAATTTGCATGACACCTATCTCAATCATTCTAAATTTGATTTGTATGATCTTTTTTAACAAAGGTAGTGAAATGTATGAGATTATTTTCTTCACCTTTCATAAAATCTTCAACTTTGTTATAATGTATCCAAACAAAAGGATAATTATTTTTAGCTTTTCCTACTAAATTATCTTGATTTAAATATTTTTTTCGATGATTTTTAATATGTACTCACTACAATTTAGAGCAACACTTGGAAAAATGAAGTCTTGAAATATGAACAAGTCAAGAATCACTATAGGGAACAAGCCAAAATGCTAAAAGAAATTAATGAAAAAGAAATCAAGTTGGTAAAGGCAAAGGTAAATAATGCCCTCTAACAACTCTAGCAAAGAGACAATGTGTGGTAGCCCATCTTTGATGGACTCAATACCTACAATCAAGCAAAAATCTATCTAAAGAAACTATAGATTAAGGAGATAACTAAGTACATGAAACTTGCCAATATCTGATATACAAACATGGCAATGCTAACAATAGGGAGACCAATATCCAAGTTAGAAAAGTAGGTGATCAGCTCTTACCTCTTCTATGAGGCGAAGTTCAAGCTCCACAAAGAGACCAAAAGAAAGTTGGAAGTGGCTAATTTGGAGCTTGAAGTCCTTAAAAGCAAGTTCATTGGTCAAAGATCCATTGTTGAAAACTTGGCTAGGAAAACAAGTAACTACCAAGAGCTGTAGAACCTCATCCATATGTTCAACTTTGAACATAAATAATTTAAAACTTAGTTTATCACATGAAAGAGATGCTCCATATACTACCATGCTTGTGATACATACTAGCACCAACCCATCTAGGTGAAGCCACCTAGAGCATTCATGATCCATAGGGCAAGGAAGAAATGATGAAGGTACTTATAGATGCATTCTAGCTTTCATCAGTAACACCAATGGCAGTAAGGTAGCCTAGGCCTCTAGCAAATTAGGGACATGATGAAAGCCTTCATTTCCAAGCATGGTGTAAGGAATTCAACTAGTCTCCATTCATTTAGCAAACACCTATTGATTTTGTTAAAGTGTGAAAATTCTTTATACATTACACCAATTTTGTATCCATGAAAATTATAAGTTGAATTGATACTAAAGAGATGTTTTATTTCTTTTATTATAGTCAGTCAATTCCATGCTTCTCCAAATTTTGTATGAAACATAATCCCATTTTTTTAATTCAAGGATGAATATTTAGTTAGCATGGAGGTATGATGAAGTATCAATAAATTGGTTGCATTGATGCATCTTTGAATGCATTGTGACATATACATTGATGATGATACTTTCAAAACCTATATAAATACGAACACCAACCATATTTATGACACCTTTGATCATTTTAGTCACCAAGCTCTTCTAATTTTTTTTGTAGAACTTGGAAAAATTTTCATCTAAGTGCACATAGTATAGATTAAATTAATTGTATAGAGTTTGAGTGTAAGATATACTGAGACACTATTGCATGATGGAAATAAAATTGATATATTTTCTCTCCATTTCAGCACTTGGATTAGCTTATGTTATATGAAACCCTTAAGCATTAAACCACCATTAAGAAAATCATGCATAAGAAAAATGGTAAGTATAATCCCCAAAGAAAACATAGAAAAAAACTTCACAGTCCAATGTCAAACATGTACACAGGTATGAAGAACAAGGTAGGATCAAAAAACATGTAGCCATCAGTGTTTGCCCCCCACGACTAAGTTACAAGATACTATCTTTAAACAACATTAACTAATGACATGCACTAAAGAATACCAGCACAACAATGATAGATATAAACATGGAAAACAATAAACTAAGAAAAAGGATCTAAAACTTATGACACTCGCAATAAAGAAAACTAAGATAATTAAAAATGTAGAGAAGAAGATAGTCCTAGTCAAATTAGAAGATCAACCATGTTCCTTATGTCATGCAACCACCAACATCATAAAAGTTGAGCTTGAGTCCACTTGCTCATAATAGCATACCATCAAGAATTCACAAGTGGATCCTCCCTAAAGTAGACTTCATTCTTTCTTAGCCTTATGAAATTTGTTAATGAAACACCCTTGGATTCCAAACAATTAGTGAGACATTAGCATTAAATGTGAGTTTATCTCCTTGGACGACCAATCCTATTCTCCACATTTCCTAATCGACTTCCTACCATACATAACAATGGACAAGAACTAAAATGAAAGTAATGAAAAATGTAGATGAATAAAAAGGAGGACAATAGTGCAACATCACTAGATTCCCAATCAATCATTTAATTAGGTCATGGAGCACATGAGCATGTTCTATAGGTTGCAAGAGATCCACTATTATATCCCTTCATTGTTACTCATCCACTTGGTAGGGATAGACTCCCAAGTTCCTCTTTCAAGTGCAACGTTATACCTACCTCCACCAATGCCATCTACCCTTATTTATTTTGTGGTCTAACCATTGATAAAATTAAATCAATGTGACATATCATAAAGCATCCAAAATTCAAGATCCTAGTTTGGTTTTCCTCCATCCATGCATGTATGTATGGTAGGATTTCCAAATTTTTCCTTATTGAAACCCTCTTGTTGATCCTCCTCACTATTCTAATTGATCTTGATTCCAACAAATTTTGATGCATGGAAGTGAATGGATTTAGGAATCATGTGGAAGTAGCAATTGTCATTACCAAAGTTCACTAAGGAAGAGACTTATGGACCTCCATGGCCATGTGTATGGGTGGAATAGGAGATTTTCTTATACAATTACATTGGGGCCCAAGTGATCTAGGAAATGGGTTGAAAATGAAAAAGGCTTACATGGGTATTGGTTGAAGCTCATGCTTTGGTTTAAATGGAGAAATTACATGGTTGGTTCAAGATGGTAAAACTGCTAATTTATGTGCACTAATAACCTTGGTATTACATTGCTCCTTCCATCATGTCTTCTTTTCATTATTGTATGTGTGTGTGTGTGTGTTTTTCATCTTTTTCTCTTTCCTTTATTTTTAATTTTTCTTTTCTTTCTATGAAAACAATATTTTTGATGATGCATGAGGGTATGGGAATAACTGGAATGCTAGCTTACTACCTAGAATCTTTGACTTGCATGACATGGAAATTCATCCCTACCACATGACGTGCATAGGTTTGTAAGATTAGCAAACGTTCCTTTTATTATTATATATCTCTTTACTTGGCCTATTATTACATCAATTAGCTATTTAATGTTATAACCAAAATGTCAACAAAATTTCAAAATAGCCATTCACAATGTTTACAACATTTACAATGTTTACAACAACATGATATATAGCCAAAAAAATAAAACCAAAAATTAAATTGAAATCCAATTTTTTGTTAAAATATCCCTAACATACATAGCCATGGCCATAATGTGAGGCAATAATGTCAAAGAATAACAACCATCCATAATGTAGTCTTGGCTAATCATAGCCATCAACATGAAAATAAAAACAAATTGCCAACAAGCTAAACTAAAGGAGGTTGCTAAGTGGAATCTAGAGGAGGAAGTGGTGGGTCATTCCCACCTTTAATACTAGGGCTGCCAATGTCTACTGAGGTCTAAAATGCAATAACATATAGCTAGTTAGTAACGCATAGCCAAAATCATGACTTAACACAAAAACTAAAACATCAAATATATCAAACTTGTGGAGATTTTGGCTCCATTACTTCTAGGGGTAGATGAGGAAGGCCTTCCTCTAAAAAATAGAGGATCTAGTTATCTATCATGTTGACCCAGTCAACATCCCCAAGATTAATGCTAGAGAGAATGCTGGTCCTATGTATAGGATTCTAAGTAAGAGGCTCCTAGGTAGTAGTAGTTGTAGAGGTACCACATACAATAGTGGTAATATGAAGAGTAGGGGATTACTCCACCTTAAGAGTAGTTTCAAAAAGTTGATCAACACTCTCTATCTAGATCCCTTAGATGAACATCTCTCTCTTTTGTTGTTCAATGAAATCCTCCTTGAGACACTTTAGGTAGGCCCTACAATCCACCTTGTACTATTGCTTGTGGACCTTTTGTATCTTGCCCAACTCTAGGATCCAAGTGTAGTGATCCTTTCAATCATTAACCTTCTAGGAGATGAGGCGCATCTGCATACATTATTTTACCATCTACTATAGGACCACTACTTTGTCCTAAATGACATGCTAGTAGTAGGCCCACATGATCTTCTTAGTCCATATTTCACCTAAGTTAGCCACTTGGGCTTCCACAAAGGCCTTATGGTCTTAGAGATCTCTAATTGTCTCCTCCTACCTTTAAGTCTTTTCCTTTAAGACCACAACTTTCTTCCATAGGGATTTGTTGGACCTCTCTAGTTTTCATGAATTTTTTGCACACAACATTGCTAAATCAATAAAAATATCATACAAATTCACGTGTACACTAGATACATTAAAGGGAAGCTTAGGCAAGGAGTCTATCTTCATGTCTTTGCTAGGGTCCCACTCCATAGAAGGCACTACACAAGTATAAAATACAATCATAAAACATAATGCACAACCTAAGATAGTCATAATGCAAGAAAAGCCTATGACTAAAGCACATAAAACAAAATCCTTACCTATCTTAGGTGTAACTTGATGCAACCAATTGATGATGTCTTTAACCATCACATGTATGAACTCCACTTTGTCTAGAGCCTCTAACCATGGTTTCACATGAAACTTAGGGATGGGAGCTTGTGCTGGTGGTTCAAGAACTACTATAAGCATAACAATCATTGAAAGGTTAGGATGATAAACAAAGATAACAATGAGATATAATGAAAATATTAAGGCATAGGTATACCTAGCTCCTCCTCCTCTTCCTTAGGGATGATGATGGAAGAGGTACCTAGTACTGCCTCATTAAACAAGACATCTAGATCATCTATACCTACATCAGTAAATCATTCAATCATAGGTTGGTCTAGGAATGCCTCTTTTGCATGCCTTTGTTGTTTCTCCATAGCAGGTTAGGCTACCATAGCCTAAGACTTGTCTACAATCATAGCACATAGAAAAATAGTTAACACATAAAACTACAAAGTAGCCATAAACTTTAAAACATGAAATAGCCAAATTTAAACAAAGCATACATGAAACTACCTATTGTGATGGCCTAAGCTTCTTCAAGGTAGTTTGATATAATGTTAAGTGTGCCTCCTACATAGATCTCTTGAGTTTCTCTCTAGCTATCTCTTTGGCCTTCATACACCATTGTCTGGCATCTTGAACACTAGTAGGAAATGTGAGGCTCATCCTCATTAGTACTATGAGGAGACCTATACTGCCTAACATCAAGATTCTTAGTGGTGATGGATAACATATCATCCATCCCCTTTGGTGGGTTCTAGGCCTACACTATATGATAAATGTGTTTTATCCAAGGCCAAAAAAGTTGCTTTGGGTCTTGGAAAATCCATTGTCCATTCTTGTACACCACCAGAAACTCCACAAATGTCTTTAGATAACCTAGAAAAAATGGAAATTGCATATGGATTATTATAGAGGTGTTAGCATGGAGTCTAAGGATCTCCTTCTAAAGCCTAGTAGCCAAAGCAGCCACCTAATCAAATCTGATGTCTTCCATCATGACCTTCTTAAAGGTCCACCCTTGTGCTAGGCTGATTACCTTCTTTCGTAATAGTAATTCAAGAAATGCATGAGACTTAGACAAAGGATATGATTCCTTTACATTAGGGTTTGTGAAACTATTCATCAAAATTTTAGAGTGGTTCATGTTGGCACCAAGCCACTATAGGACTTCATCACGATGACTCAATTCCCTTACTATCCTAGTAGGAACCTTTACCTTGTAAATAGGGATACCAAACAAGTCACGAAAGAGGCCCACACCTATGTCCATGTTTAACTTCACACCTTAGATGATGATGCTAAAATGACCAACCTTCTCATCAAAGAAGTTGATGACATGCAACATCTCTATAGCAATAATGAAAGGGATGGGTGCCATGAATACATCAAGCAAACCTACAAGTTGGATGTTTTCTTGAACGTAGCTAGGTGCTTGCTCCTTTAGCTAGTCCTGTGTTGATGTCACCTCACTAAAATTTAGGATGAGGGGATTCTCATGACGTGAATATGAAAGTCGTATAGTGACATTAGCTGAGGTGGAAGGTCTTGCAAAGTAATAGCCAAAGTGTAGCATCAACATGAGCAATTTCAATGACCAAGAAAAGCAATAGAACACTCCAAGTTATAGCCACAAGAACACTAGAAGATATAGCCTTTACATTTACCTTTCCTTTTCTTCTTTGGTGTGGAGGTTCCAACAACAAGGATCTGATTCATGCTATTAACATATACCCACTAGTTGTGCATCGTGCCATCATCCTTATGCTTTTTGTATATGTGGTTAAACCTAGTGGTATATTCATCAAAGTACCCTCTTAACTATTGATACACAATAGTTATGATTTGAGGACTTTTGGTGAATTCATCCAAAATAGTTTGAGCTGCTAACAGGATTTGATCATTGATGATCAAACCTTGATCATTGACCTTGTACCTACAAGAAGTTGTAAAATCAATGATATTAGGGTAGGTAGTCAAGAGAAAAGAATAAAAACATCATAATAATGATGTTTATCCTTATAGAAGATACACAGTGCCAGTCAAGTTTTGGAATAATGTGTAGAATCTATGTGCCACCATCAAAGTATTGTTAGTATTATATTGACTATATTCTAGCTTTGTCTAGATCTCTATAAGGTAACGTGGACTTATGGCATTCACTGGTCCTCCTGCAATCATAGGAAGTGGCTTGTTAGTAATGTATCTTGTAACAAGGTTGAATGCTCGAGGCAACATGGTCTCCATAACAATCCCAACAACATTTGTAGATAAGTGTGACCACAACATTACACTGAAGTTCCTAAGGAGGTAGGCAAGGAAGTCCCTTGCCCCAAGCCTAAACCATAATGAGGGCTTTCCAAAAAACATTTCATGTGGTGGGGTGTTGGTCTTAGGATGACCAATGTAGCACAAGATACCAACCAGCTCCACTCTGATGAGGAAAAACCTCAAAAGGACCCTGCATGAACCAAAGCAAAAAACATTGTGACCTATTAAAGTTACTTAGAAAACATAGATAATACATCTAGTTGAGGGTGAAATTAGCCTCTATAAAGAGCTCTATGTTTTTCTAAATTAGTCTAAGAAATTCCACAAGAAAACATTATTACAATCTTGTGTAGCCTTACATTATGGAAAAACTTAGCAAATTTAGACAAAACATCTAGTCAGAGGTGAAATTAGCCTCTGTAAAAAGCTCTAAGATGTTTTTCTTAAATTAGCTTAAGCCATTCCATAAAAACATTGTTACCATATTTTATAGCCTTTATAGCTAAAATTTTATAGCCCAAAACTAAGTCTTAGTCTAAATTATGCATAAATTTAGAAAAGGCATCTAAATTATGTAAAGCATGCATAAATTTGAGAAAAAAAGACATCTAAACTATGCACAAATTTAGAAAAAGCATCATAAACATAGAAAAAACCATGTAGCCATAGTAAAAGCCCACTAAAAATAGAAAATGATTTTACTATTCTTAAAAACCAAAGTTAAGCATAAGTTTTACATGTTGAAAAAAGAAAAACATAAGTTATACAATCAACCACTTCAATTTCCAAATTGGTAGTGTGCTATGATCATAATTTTTCCTTGTTCACACAGCCATAGCCAAAAAATTTATCAAAAATTTGTTTATGTTATGATTTTAGCGGTTCCACCATGAAAAGGATTATGAAATTATGAACCTTATAACCATGAACATTAGAACTAAAAAATTATAGACATATATCTATAAAATATAGAAATATTTAGCCAAAATCATAGTTATCAACATTTATCCCTTTTCATGTAAGGTTGGTAAAAAATTTGCCAAAAATTCGTTTGAGCCACAAATGGAGTGATTTCACCATTTTTTCAAAGCTTAAATTGAGCCCTCTACACCCATATTAATAAAAATTCAAAATCTTTTCCATTTATGTAGGAAAATGTTTTCAATTAGGACAATAATACAAAAATGGCACAACCATCCTTATTACACATGCTAAGTAAAAAATTCATAGAAAATTCATTTTAAGTCCAATAGGAGTGATTCCACCTTTTTTGGAAACCTAAAGTAAAATCCTATTCAACCATAATTAGAAAATGGCCAAAACATTTGCCATTTCTTTACAAAAAAGTTTCAAAATTTCATAGAATTACAAAAGTGGCACAAATAACGTAACTGTGCAATGTTAGGAAAACAACCATAACCTCATCATTATGAATCCAAATTAAATGAGGTAATAACCATTATAAATAATAATAGAAAGGCTACAAACCCATAACCTTCAATTTTACAAATGTGCAGTCGTTCTCCCAAGAAAAATTACACAACATCACTTTCTTTTTTATGACAAAACATCAAAAACCTTAAAACCTAGATTTCATATAGACATGGAAACAATTAAAATAGAAAAAACCATTGAAACACATTAAAATTTACATCAAAATAATGGGGTATGATTTCTATGAAATTTATTTTTAACAAATCCTAAGGCCTAGATCTAAAAAAAAAAGCCACACCCCAAGATTTTGGGAAAAAATCATGAAATAGCAAACCCTATTTTCAAAATCAAATCTACAAAAGATAAAACAATGAAATGATCATGGATCAACGTGGAAAAGGCAAAAATAGGAGGTGGGATTTCATCAAAATTTCATTTTAGTGTCTCCACCAAAGTAGATCTAGAGAAAATGGCCCCAACACATGGGAAACAAAACTAGAAATACCATAGAAAACAAAGGCAAAAGTAGGTAGAACTACCTACCTTGGAGTAGAAACAGAAGATTCTTGGATGGAGATGGGCCTAGGTACTTCTTCTAGCTCTTGGGAATATTCATCCACCTTCTAGATCATAGTGTTCTAGGTCTTTCCCCCTTGTTGCTTTGGCACTATGGTAGGCTTAATGTCGGAAATGATTGAAAACTAAGAAGGATGGGAGATCAACATTGGTTGTGGGGAAGATGGAAGGCTTTCACACTGAAATCTATTTATTGCTACCATAAGAACCTTTACTAGAGCTCTCCTCTAATGCATTTTTGTTGTAGAATGATAGTTGTAATCAAAACTTGCAAAATTGGACATATAAAATTCATCTAAAACCTAAACGCACATCTTGAAATCCTAGCTACTAATTTAGTGCTCTATAGCTATAAGTTCACTAAAGTGAAAAGGGGAAAAAGTCTAGTTGACATTGGTTTTCGATGGGAAACAAATTCACTTTTCAAAAATTTAAATTCTTTGATTGTGGGCCCCACCTTGCACCTTCTCTCTTAACCAAAAATGGCATCAATGCTGAGCTTTTTTCTAATTTGACACTTAAAACCTTATGGAAACCCTAACCACCATGCATCCATGATAGGAATACCATGTCCAACATAGAAAAATGCCTCCTATTTTACAAAATCATTAGAATTACAAATATTTTTCTATTTTTAGTAACCTGAACTTGCCTTTTTCAACCCTAGGTTCCCAAAAATGGATGAGACATGAACAAAGCTAGACACCATGGGCTTCCACACTAGGGAAGTAGTGCCTAGGATTCAAGAAGGGGGCTGACATCCACTCTTACCCCCCAGCACTTACCTAGCCCAAGTTTGAGCCCTAAAAGAGTCCCATGTAACCTAGAACCCCTCTAAGCATCTCTAGCAGGCTTGAAACCCCACCAAACCTAGTCAAAATTGGTCAATATCTAGGATTTGTTGTTTTCCATGCTAGGGGAGGCTTCTTCCATGTTGAGCCTCTCACCTGGAGTGTGGATGGATGGCGGGAAGCCAAAAATGACCTAAATCAATTGCCTAATAATTTTTTCTTTATGCTTGATGACCCTTGGATCTTACAAGAATCCTCTAGAGCTTCTAAATGCCAATAAAGTAGTTAAATATGGCATAAAACTACCATCCCCTCCCATCCACATTGGGGATAGCAAGCCTAGCATGGAGAAAAGGGGGAAGACTATATGAGATACTTAGAAGCCTCCAAACTATCGAATCTTGATGCTCAACATTGATCATTAACATTGAACAACCCTAAAGGTTGACATGCATGGCCAATTGGTTGCTAATCTAACCTAGATCTAGCTTTCTTAGTTAGGGGAGACCTCTTTTATGTTGAGCCTTTCACCCTTAGGGTGGATGTAAGGGGAAAAGCCTAAAAACATACTCACAACCTTCAAAATGACTATATTTTAACCTTAGACACTGATGACCAACTCCAACAACCCTATGGACACTCATGCATAGCCAAATTAATCATCAAAAATTAAAAAGACCTTCCCCACAATTTTCCACATTGAGCATGAAAGCCCCAATGTTTAACAAAGGGGGGAAGCTCAAAAAATACTTAATAACCCTTGAAATAAGTGAATTTTGACATCAAATATTAGTAATCGATGTGAGAAACCTTAGAAGCCTACATGCATGATTGAAAGTGATAAGAAATGGACAAAAAGCTTTTCCTCCAATTTTCAACACTAAGCATGGAGGTACTCATGTAAAAAAATGGGGAAATATCAAAAACCATTCATCAACCTTCAAAATAGCAATTTTGATACCAGACATTAATAATTGTCACTAGCAACCTCAGGGACCTACATACATGGTGAAAATTGAGTTAAAAAGGTAAAAACCTATTTCCCCAAAGATTTCCATTCTAGGCTTACAATTACCACCATGGGAAAAGATGGGGAAGCTTATAGACCACTTGGAAAACCTACAAACTAACCCATTTTAACTCAAAACTTTAGTTTTTGGCCTTGGCAATGCCAAAAGCATACATGCATGGTCGATTGAAGTCAAAACTAGGCTAGCGATGTGTTTTATGATGTTTCCATACTAGGGATTCCTCCATCCATGCCACCTAGCATGGAAATTAATGGGGAGACTCATTTAAGGTCCATAAACACCTTAGAACAACATTAAATAAACTTGCATGTGCTCTAGGACCCTGGTGACATCCTTTGGAGCCTTCAAATTTTAAGAAACCAGTGCCAAAAGGCCTAAAAAATGATTCCTCCTAGTTATCCATGTTAAGAATCTTAGTCCTAGCATGGAAGAATGGTAAAGCCCAAACAATTCTTAGAAATACCCAAAATTATCAAAACTTAATGTGAAACCCTAGTCCTCAACCTTGGTAGCCCAAAGGCTGACATGCAAAGTTAATTAAAGTCAAAATTGGCCTAGATTTGAGATGCATGTTTCTTCCACATTGGGGATCCCTTTTTTGATGCCAAGGATAGTATCCTCAGCATGGAAACTCAAGGTAAAAATTGTTTGAGGGTACTACACACCTTAGAATGACATTAAATGACCTTTCATGCACTCTAAAACTCTAATAGCAACCATTGGAGTTCTTAAAGTTCACAAGACTAATCCTAGAAGGCCAAAATGTGGATCCACCTAGTTTTCCATGTTGAGCTCTTCATCCCCAATCTAGAAAAATGGGGAAAGAGATAAAACACTACTTATGGATGTTTAAAACTTCTAAATTTTAACATGGATCCATAGCCCTTGGCCTTGGTAACTTTGGAAGGTAACATGCATGGTTGATTATGATCCGAATTGGCCTAGATCTAGGATTCTTACTTCTTCCATGCTAGAGTAACTTCTGTAGCATGGAAACAATGGGAGAAATCTACTTTTTCATTTTTGATTACAAGATGACACTCTTGGAAGCCAAAGACCTATGCTGGAGAAGCCCAAAACCTCATAGTCCCAATATTTTGCTTATCTAATCTAATTTCAACCTCCAAAATTCATTCCCCCATTCTTCAATGATGAAGTAACTTCCCTAGTGTGGAAACAAGGGGGGAAGACCTTAAGTGCCCTTAAACAAACTTCAAACGTGTTCAAAATCAACTAAAAACTTGCAAAATCAAAGTCTATAGTTTTAGGGGCTAGAAACATGGTCAAAGTTTTCCTAAATCACTTTGAATTCATAAAAAAATTGTCCCCCTATTTTCCATGCTTAGAATACTATTCTCAACATGAAAAAATCGGGGAGGCCATTTTAACATGTTTTGAAACTTAAAATTGACTCAAACTACCTCAAAATGAAGCTAGAGGATGCACACTCTGCAGATTTAGTTCCTAACTACTTGTTTGACCATTTTTGATCATATTTTAGCTTGGCTTTTATTTTTCTATGTTGAGCCTCCTTTTCTTTCATGTTGGCCAGCATGGAAATAGAAAGGTTGGAGGGAGAGAGGGGGGTG
>MNCI01038288.1:190614-215874 GCA_015680685.1 Gnetum montanum | reverse complement strand
AGAACCTAGTTTTTGCCCTTTATAGACCTCTAGAGTACCTAATTTTGATGGATTTGATCTTGTGTTACGTTGGGAAGGTCTAAGAACCTTAATATTGGACATATGAGCATCCCAAAACCTATTTTCTTGGTTTACATGCTAAGGGTCCTTTCTTCCATGCTTAGCCTAGTGTGGAAGCCTCAAAACACTTGATTTTTAGGGTTCAAACAGCCTAGAAATAGCCCCAATTGATGTCTAAACACACCTAATAGCCTTGTACCCTTAGAACATGGCTCTCTAAGGTCTAAAATTGGGAAAGCTAGCTAATTTCAACCTATATTAGCTAAAATTTATCATATATATTCTATGTTACTTGATTTTTTCCTTGTTATATAATGTTTTGGCTTGTTTTTGGACTTATTGCCTTGTTAACCTTATTGACATTCTATAGCCTTTATACAGCTTTATGTGTTCTTTATTTTCATTTTTCTGGCCTTGAAATGATATCAAATAGTGGGGTTTCACCTTCCTTGACCACCTTCTAACACCATATGACCATGCTCGGCTAAGGTCCTTAAACTAGTATCATAGTCCACCAAGACTCTAAACTATCATCATGTTCTGCTAAGGCCTAAAATTATGAAAATTGTAACCTTTATTGACCACTTGTAGTGTTATTTGTTATACTTCCCCTTTCTTGATCTTTATTTAACCTTTCTTTAGCCTTTATGATACTTTGTCAAATTGTACCTATCTCATTGATGACCTTGGATGACCTAGTTTGCATTGGATTTGAATGTATTTGCACAAGTTTATAGCATTTTAACATTATTTATTTACTTTTACCATGGTGCCACTTAATAGGCTTTATATTATGAGTAGTTGAGAGTAAATCTACTTGCCTTTATGTCTACATGGATCTCATTGTGATGTTGAGTGGTGTATCAATCCTAATTGCCAAGATCTTGAGCCTGAGAGTCTTGTAGACCACATAGCCTTGATAGAGAAACCTTTAGAATGGCCTATAAACCTAGTAAAAACCCTTAACTTAGAGGTTGATGATATAACCAAAGACTCTATAGTTGAAGTTCCTCTCACAAAACATAGTGGTAAGGAGAAAATTGTTAAACTAAGTTCCTCACTCTAGCCTTAATATGGTCAAGACATCACCAAGATCTTACAAAGTAACATTAAGGTATTTTCATGGTCCTATGAAGATATGCAAGGATTAGACCCATGTCTAGTCTATCACAACATCATACTAGACACTAGCATTAAACCAATTAAGCAAAAGCTGAACAAGATTAAACTAGATTTGGCCTTGGTAGTTTGCAATGAAATCTCAAAGCTCTATCAAGAAGGTTTCATTAGGGTTGCCGATTACGTAGAATGAGTATCCAACATAGTGGTAGTCCCTAACAAAAATGGAAGTATTCATATTTGCATTGATTTTTGAGATCTAATTAAAGAAATGGTCATGGATGACTTCTCTTTGCCTAGTATTGATCAACTTATTGATACTATGATCGAACATGCATTGTTGTCCTTTATGGATGGATTTTTTGGGTATAACCAAAATTGGATAAACTAGAGCACCAATTTAGCATGACCTTCATGACCCCATGAGGTACTTTTTGCTATAACATGATGCCCTTTGACCTTAATAATGCTAGAGTGACATACTAGAGGACCATGATCTATATCTTCAGTGATTACATGCTAGGTATGCTTAATGATTACATAGATGACATAACCATCAAGTCCAAGATGCCCCATGATCATGCTAATGACCTAGATCTTGTACTTGGATGATGCCTCAAATATGAGCTTAGGCTCAATCCTAAGAAATGTATCTTCAGTATCAAGACTGGTAAAATGCTTGGTTTTGTAGTCTCTGAAGTAGGGGTACTCATTGATCCTGATAAGGTTAAGGCCATATCTAAATTAGTAGTGCCTAACAACATTTAGGAGATCTGGGGATTACTAGGTAGATTACAATTTATTTGTAAGTTTATTACAAGGATTATAGATAAGTTATAGTCCATGCAACATCTATTTAAGAAAGGAGTTCACTATGAGTGGATAACTCAATGCCAAGAGGTCTTTGAAAACCTTAAGCAAGAGTTTTCATAACTATTGATAGTCTAACTTCTGCAAGAGGGTAAAATATTTTATATTTATCTTGCCATCTCTAATACATCTATTTCCTTTCTACTATATCATAAATGTGATGATGGAGTAGAAATTCCTGTATACTACCTTAGCCATGCATAGTTACACGTGAGACTTGATACACTAAAGTGGAGAAGTACTATTTAACACTAGTATTCTCATTGAAGAAGTGTAGATATTACCTCTTCAAAAGCCAAGTCAATCTGATTTGCAAGAACAACATACTTATAGCCATAATGACTAACATCTATGAAAGTAGTCATATAGCCTAATGGAAATCCATAACCATCAAGTTTTACCTCAATTATGTCTCTCAAACCTCAACAAAAGGTCAAGTTATAGCCATACAACTCACAGTTTTACCTATTCATGGCCAAGAAACCATAGATCCTGAATTCCTTGATGAACAAATTAACACAGTTAGCCAAGTACCCAAGGGTTATGAGGTAGTCATGAGCCTTGATGGAGCTTCAACTACCCATGGAGCCAACATTGCTACCATCATAACATTCACATTTGGTGAAATTTGATCCTTTGCCTACTATTTTGAGTTCCCATTTACAACAACATAGTATAATATGAAGGTTTGATTAGAGGGATGATGGTAGCTCATGATCTAGGTAGTAGACACTTAATGATCAAAGGTGATTCACAACTCATGGTTAACCAAGTAACCAAAATCTATGGGTGTAAAGCCAAGCACTTACAATCTTACTATGACCTAGGGAAGTAGTTGTTACAATAATGCATAGATGTTGATATCCAATTTATACCTCAAAATGAAAATGCCATAGCTAATGCAATTGCAACATTATCCCTTACTGTGATGCAAGATGTGCTTAGTAAGTTGTCCACCTTAACCATGGATTGTGCTACTTCCATTGCATAGAACATTAAGGATACTTTTATGGTCATCATTCATACTACTCCTCCCAAGGAGTGGTATCAATATTCCAAATTTTACCTTATGCATGGTGAATCCTCACAAGGCCTTACTATCACTCAGAAGGATGCCATACACAAGTGATCGAAGCATTATGCCGTTGTAGGTGATAATACATTATCTCAATGATCCTATGGTGGCATACTCCTAAAGTGCTTAGTTAAAATCAGAGCCATAATAGTCCTAGAGGAGGTTCACGAGGGTGTTTGTGAAGGACATATAGGACCTAGAGCCATGGCTACTAAAATTAGATGGTTAGGCTACTATTAGCCCCATATGAAAACTGGTTAACTAGAAAAGGTTAAGTGCTATGAGGCATGTTAGCAATATAGTAACCTTATACATGTACCACCAACTGAGTTACATACAACCTAGATAACATGGTCACTTCAATGATGGGGGTTGAATATCATTGGACCTATAATACCTAAGTCTTCCATAGGACATAATTTCATCATCACCACAACCAAATATTTTACCAAGTGGGTTGAAGCTATTCCCCTAAGAATGACCACATCTAAAAAAGTTTGCAAATTTATCTTAGATAACATTATAGCCTGTTTTGACATACCCATGGTCATAGTTATGGGTAATGGACCTAATTTAGTAGCCAAGAAACCAAAAATTTCTATCATAACCTAGGCATTAAGCATTCTTTCTTGTCATCTTACTGCACTCAAGCCAATGGGCAAGCAAAAGCAAGCAACAAGGACATCATCAACTTACTTAAGAAGATGCTTAATAATAAGTGTAAGTGGCATGGGAAACTTGTTCATGTGGTATGGACATATAGAACAACCTATTGCATGGCAACTAGCATGACTGCTTATAGCCTTATTTATAGTTTTGAAGCTATTTTACCTTTTAAATTGTAGGTGCCATCACTTTGAGTAGTCTTGACCAACTTAATTAATGATGAGTACAACAAGGAGTTATAGATGGCAACCCTAGATTCTATGAAGGAGTGGCATATGCAAACACTTGCTCATATCGGGCACTATCAAGAGAGGTAGAAGTAGTAGCATCACCATGACTTGATCGTGTGCAAGATCAAGGAGGGGGACCTAGTCCTCAAGGTCAGCTATGAGCATGTAGACAAATTCTTAGCCAATTGGGAAGGTCCCTTCATTGTCACCAAAGCCTATGAGAATGGAGCATTTAGAATAGCCAACA
Organism: Gnetum montanum; assembly: GCA_015680685.1. Classification (NCBI taxonomy): domain Eukaryota; kingdom Viridiplantae; phylum Streptophyta; class Gnetopsida; order Gnetales; family Gnetaceae; genus Gnetum; species Gnetum montanum. Next base: position 211,607 of record MNCI01038288.1, on the reverse strand, counting down.
TAGATGAGAATGAACTAGCAAATTTAGTCAGTAATTCCTATCTAAAACCATACTACATGTAACCAGCAATCATCAACAAGTGAGCCTACTTTCAATATTCTGCTACAACCTTAAACTATCAACACAACCTACCAAGGTCTTCAACTAGTACCATGGCCTACCATGGCCTTAAACTAGAAACTTTGGTAACCTAGATAGCCTGATTCTCATGTGACCTATATGCATTGTAGCATTATAATATGTAGTTCTATTTTGTATTCTTTGTTGATGCCCCTCAGGTTAATTCTCTAAGAACCAACAAAGAGGGGCCATTGAAACACCACAAAAAATTACATGTTATACCTAATCTTCATCATGTAACATCCACCCCATGAAATTCGAGGTAAAAATTCATTCTAAATGTAAAAATTATAATCCACAGTGGGCAATTTCATATACTTTATACTTTTGGGGCTGAAAAATGCCTCATAAGTAGTCAAAGTATCATTCTCCAAGTGAAAAAAGGTCACCTAGTGTCTATATTTGGGCTTGGGAAAAGGGGTGAGGGTGGTGGTGGTGCAGGGGCAGAGGATGGTGTAAAAATTCCTTTTGAAATACCAAAAAGGTAATTTAATAGGTTTTATGGGGTGTATACATTTTTCTATGCTGGAACCACATGCAAGGAATAAATCTCACCTATCCCTAGCATGGAAGGCTGGGGATTTTGGAAACTTTTCCCCTTTAGCATGGAGACCACATTCATATCCTAGAAACCTTCCCCGTTAGTGTGGAGTCTTTATTGCCAGCATTGAAAATTGCATCTCCTAGTGTGAAAGCCATAATAGCTAGATTTCAGTACTTCATGCACTTCAACATTGACCGGCCAGTTTACCAAGCATGGTGGAGAGCTTAGTGTGGAAAATTTGTCTCCAGCATGAAATGTATGTCTTGATTACTATTTATAGTAAACAAAATGGCATGGGAAAAAGCATTTACTATGTATAGTAACCCCTATATTTTGTCACCCATCTCACCTGAATTTAGCAACCTATTTACAACCAACTTGCAACTAAATCATAGTCATTTTGTAGCCTTGTGCATGGCCCAAAACCTATAAAAACTAGTCTCCAATACCATTTATAGATTTAGCAAGGTTCAAAAAATTTTGACATAAAAACACTTTGGCAGTGACATAATTTTTCAAGTTCAACCATTTATTCACACTTCCACACATAGGGCATTTTCAAGCACTCAAGGGTTCTTGCAATCTCCCATGTTTGCATCCTCTTGAATTCCATAATGGACGCATAATCATCTTGAGATTTGTGGATTTGTGGTGTCAACACTATAGTTCTAGGATTTCCAAACCCTAGCATGGAGCATTGTAGCATCCAAGTTTTCGACTTTTCTCACCCCTTGGTAGTGACCCAACTTGGAGATTTGAGGTTGCATTGGAGGAGAATGTTTGATAGCATCAAGAGTGGCTTAGCACCTATATTGTGGAGCAGGTCAAATCGACTTTAATGGGTTGTGAACTCCTATATAAGTGAACCCTCTTTTTGCTCATCTAGGAAACATTTGTACACATTTCTCTTACTCTTTATTCTTTTTAAATAAAGTCTTAATTTTTGAGCTTTGTATTCAAAATAAATTTACTTTATATGCATTATTAGAATCTATTTGTATTCCTACATTTTGCATTTCATAGGTCCCTAGTTAATCTATTAGACTCACCAGGGCATCCTAAATCCCATTTTTTTTGTGGAGGCCTTGGGGATTAGGGGTTGAGGAACTTCTGCATAGAGGATCTCTAGTTTTTCTTTCCAATGATTGAGATTTTTAGTCGTAATAGTGATCCTTATCTCCATCTAGGTATTTCCTTCTAGATGTTGTAAATGATGGCATAGGTTTTGATTTTGATAAAAAATATTTTAACCATGTCTCTCATTATTTGAATTAACGTAGGTGGTGATGAATTGAAATTTTGATGCATAACGATATCATATCAACAATGTCGTTAATACAATATTGTAGCCCATGCTACATCATCATTGATATGATATCTTGGGATGTGTAGGGTCCTATAAATATGATACTTGGACATATGATTTGCTAAATTTTCATTCCCATAGTAACTAGACTCTTGTATTTTTGTTTGTCAAATTGAGATTTAGCAATTAGAAGTATGAATGCCTATAGTGTGGTGTGACATAGTGAATGAAATCTTTATTCAAGTAGTTTTACCTTGGATATGAATTGTGAATGGAAATAAAGATCAAGCTATTTCCAACCATTACAGCATTCTCCTAGTTTGCTATTTCACATAGCATAATGTTTACTACTTTAGTAGCATAACAATTCAATTTCTAAAGTACTTTACTTTTACATGTTAAAAGTAAACAGAATGAGTATGATTGATTTCAAGCACTTAAGTGTACTTGTTTGGTAAGCCTAGTAGTATTATTTCTTGGTACACTTAGTAGCATAATGCTTGGTAGTCCAATAATAGTTACATGAAGTCCAAGGTGTGTATAAAAAATTAGGAATGAATACTCATTACCTTAGGCTAGAGTAGATTTACTTACTTCAAATTACTTAGAATTAAATTAAATTTCTCCTTCACTATGTTTATCACTAGGACTAAAATGGGCTTAACAACCTCAATTATCATATGCCTCACTTTGAGTTAAACCACACACTTAGCTTTGACTAACTCAAAGTGGAAAGACAATGGTCTTGAACTTAAACTCAATTACTAAGCATAATAACACTAGTCATCAATGGATTATGATTGGGTCACCCATCAACACTTGTGACTTGTATGGTTAGGTGTTGGATTATTCCATCACTCATCATTGGCATTGTTGTTAAGGATAGTCAATGTGTGCTAAGTAATTGATTTTTACAAAGTTTGTTATATTAAGAATTCAAAGTTAAAACTTATAATCCTTAAATAAAATTGAAAACACACATAGTTAACAAGCGTCACAATTTCAACATGGCTTCACTTAAAGACATATCACCACTTGCTAAAGAACTACAAAGAAGTAATGATAGAACTAGTGATGAACAAGACTAGGGGATGCCCATGCAAACTAGAATCACATATGCTTACCTTGATCCTTACTATCCAGACTTTACTTTCATATTTCATCAAGATGAACAAATAAAGTGGAGAGACATAGAAGGCAATATCATCTTGCCTCTAGAGTGAGAAACACTTAGCATGCTTCAAACTACTTTAAGAAGAATGAATTTGAACTAGGCATAGGAAGGGTACAATGTGACTAAGCACATGAAAAGACCTAGTAGTCCATAGAGGCATAAATGAAAAGAGATGCTACCATTGAAATTAAGCATGTACATAATAAGGGAAAGCAATTTGATGCTCTAGTTGTCCTAGAAGAACTCAATGGTGATGCATTTATTATAGAAAAACTCCACCAGCATCATGAGGATCCTTCTCAAATGTCTATCATCTAACTTGTAGAACCTATCAAAGTTCAATTACATTCTATCCTAGTAGAGACACCTAGAAGGGAGGTAATTGAATCCAAGTATAGGTAAAACTCAAGGCTAAGAGTTTTTGCTAAATCCCATAATGAGAAATACTAGAGTCATTAAGGGAGGACAAGCTACCATCATTCTCCTATAGTCTAATCTTCATCCACATAATCGTCAATGGACTTTGATAGAAGGAGGTAGATGTACCAAGATCATGATAGGGAAGAATGAAGAACTCATGATTGTTATGATCATCAACCAAGATACTCTAATGAGGAGGATGAAGACCATGAACTAAGAAGGCATAGGGATTGAAGAGAGGATTGAGAGAGGTATGAGCACTAAAGGAGACACCACTATAATAGAGCTCACAAATCCAGTCATGATGATAAACCCTTGTTGAAAACTTGTAGTATGATCCATATCCAGGAAGATATCTATATACCAACTAGGAATGTTATGGATAGTTACATCAAGCAGTTAGACATGAATAACATGCCTAGATATAAGGGTGGTTATAATGTTGATCCCCAACATCACCTTTAAGCATTCCACAATGCATGTGCCCTATAAAATATAGAAAGTGATTAGTAGAAACTAAATTTATTTTGAAGGATACTTATGAAAGAAGCAAAAAGCTAGTACAAATCAGATGAACTAGAATCAATTAGGAGATGGAGTACCATGCTAGAGCTTTTTAATGACAAATATCAAACTTATTCCTAGTTTTCCAAGCTATAGAAATAGATCCAAGGATGGAAATAAAGGATCCATAAATCCCTTGATGTAGTAATGGATTGATATTATTCATTGTTGCATAGGTTCCTAGGCCATGGATTTTCTCAACAAGAGCAATTGAGACACATTGATGATGGGCTTCAGAACAAGACTCAAGAGATCCTTAGAGTTTATGCCCAAGGTTGATTATATAAAATTTGTACCCATTAGATACAAAGATTAATTGATCAAGTGGCTAGGGAATAGGATGAATTAATAAAAAGGGAATTATTTAAAGATTACAACAGAAATCCATCCATCTGAAAAAGGGATGCAAGAGTTTGTGACCCACAAGAAGAAGAGACCTTGGGCTAGATGATTTAGAAGAAGACACTACCTATTTAGAAATCTATCACTAACATAGTAGCTAAGGTAGAGAAGTAGTGGGATTTAGCTGATGAGAAGTTTACAATAGCTTTAAAGATTATGAAGGAATGAACTAAGCAAGCCTTTAGTAAAGGAACAGATAAGAAGAAGAAAATAGATTTTGGAAAAAAGGGCAAAGTATCTCTAGTGGCTAAATGTTTAGAAACAAGCTGTAAAGATGAGGAAGGATGTGTTGTATGCCAATAAAAACATTCCAAAAGATATCCTGTAATGGCACACTTACAAGAAAAAAGGGTATATGCACTTGACCCTAACTTTACCAAGAAGTAGATGCCCAAATGGTTACCTTACCCTCAAGGTAATTACAAGTAAGACTTCCAACCCACATACTATCCTAGTGGAGCATACACATAGCCATAGATATAGTATCATTAGTAGTGGTAACAACCCCAATCATGGTCAATGCCATCACCATGCTAGTAGTATTCATATTGGCAACCAGATCCATATGGATACTATGTACAATGTCCAATTTCTCCAAGAAATACAATCATTCAGGCTCCACAATATTACCCAATTGACTACCATAAACTGATATAATCAAGGAAAAACTCAAAGTTATACATTCACCCTCAAGCAACTAGTTTCTCAAATTAACATCTCAATCGTTTACCACTAGTGCCACCTCCTTTAATTTAGGGGAAATTACCATCTCAACCGCAACAAAAAAAGTGCAACTAGGGTAGTTAACATGCAAGAGGAAGTAATCACACATGAACCAAAATCTAGGATACAAGCACTTTTTTTTGAATGAGTTTCAAAAAGGTTTGAAGGATGGAGATTACATCTACTCCTATGCCATCCAAATCTAGTCTTCCTAGAAGTCACAAGCTTCCATCATCAACGAATGCAAACATAACTACTATCATGCTAACATAAACCATTGCCCTTGGATTAATGTAAGATCACTTCCATAGAAAGGAACAAATGTAGAAAGTCCCTTGGTATATATTCATGTAGTAAGGGAAAAATCATACAAGGCTCTACTCAATTCTAGGTCAAGGGTGAACTTGATCACATAAGACATGTATTAGGCTTGGAATCTACCACCCTTGAAGAAGAGTAATATTCAGTTAGAGCCTTTAGATGAGTTGATCACAATTTCACTAGGAAAAGTGGATGACATGATCACAATCATTAGTGGCTAGTCTTACCCTATTAAGTTTTTGGTTATCCATGTAGGTAAAAACAAGAAAGAGTTCTTGATCATAATGGAAAGGGCTTAGCTTAACACCATCAATGCTAAGCTTAGTATTCGAGATCTTTCCTTGGAAATCTATAAGGAAGATGAAGTTGGCATCATTCAAAGATGTAGAGTTTCATGTATCTCATACAATGATAATGGATGCAACTACATGTAAAGGATATGGGCAGTTCAATAGAAGAATATGAAAGCATGGAAGAATTATATAGAGGAAATGTATGTGTAGAAATGTCTATATGCAGTGGCCACTCACCAAGAAGGTACCTAGTGGTTGGTTAAAGAAGCAAAGATAGAATCCAGTAAATACATGGAACCAACAGATTAAATTATAAGTGCTTGTGTAAGAGAAATCAATATACTAGAATACTTTAGAAAGAGGCACCTCTATTTACATGAAGGTAAAAAAGAAGAAATAGATTGGAGATAGCTATAGATCCTAGATACTATAAAGCTAGAACCATTAGAACTAAAGGTCCTATTAGTAGCATTAGAATATTCTTTCCTAAATAACAAGGAGCTAATGATAATAACAAAAAACCTAAATGAAAATCATAAGAAGACATTATTAGAAGTTTTCAATGAGTGGCCAATAACATTCAAGTGGTCTTATGATGAGATCATAGGTATTGATCCAAGAATTTGTTAACATAATATATATACTAATCTAGTGGTCAGACCATGATTCAAACCCTAAAGAAGGCTTAATCCCAAACTATAAGAAGTAATCAACCAAGAGTTGGAGAAATCATTGAAGGTAGGATGCATTTATCCTATCACAAATAGTGAATGTGTCAGTCCTTTAGTAATCATCTCAAAGAAGAAGGGAAAGTGATAGGTGTGCATTGATTTTTGATTGTTGAATGCTATCACATTCAAGGATCACTTTCCTTTGTCATTTATTAACTAGGTCCTTGATATTATCATAGGACACGAGTGCTATATTTTTCTAGATGGGTACAATGAATATAGTTAGATTTGCATTGCACTAAAGAACTATGAGAAAACAATGTTCACTAATTCATGGGGAAAGTTTGCCTAATAACAAATGCCATTTGGTCTTTGTAACACACTCTCCACATTCAAAAGACTTGTACTTAGTATCTTTAAAAAGAAAATAAGAAATGACATCGAAGTCTTCATGGACATTTTTTCAACATATGGACTAGATTTTAAGTAAGCATTGGATTGATTAGAGTAAGTATTGAAAAGAGATGTAGAAACCACTCTCAAGCTCAATTAGCATAAAAGCCATTTCATGGTTCAGAATGGGATCATAATGGGACATAAAGTTTCTTAGAAATGAATAGAAGTAGATTATAAGAAGATAAGAGTCATACAAAACCTCAATCAGAGACCACAAATAGTGAAAGATGTCAGATCATTCTTAGGCCATACAAGATACTATCAAAGGTTCATAGAGAATTTTTCTAAGATCACAAAACCATTAGTATAAATAACAAAGAAGGATGTATCCTTTAAATAGAAAAAGGCTTGTGACAATGCATTTAAAATCCTAAAATAGAAACTAATCGAGACACCAATCCTTCAAGCTTTGGATTGGTCTAGGCCTTTTAATATTATGATAGATTCTTTCAACTATGTGCTTGGTGTAGTATTGACATGGTTAGATGATAAAAAAAGGCCCTACAACATACACTATGCTAGTAGAAGCATCACCAGAGCATAACTAAACTATACCACAACAAAAAAGAAGATTATGATTGTGGTGTAAGCACTTGAGAAATTTTGACACTATGTGCTTGGGTACTAGATTTATGTCCATATCGATCATGGTGCAATCCATTTTCTCATGAACAAGCTAGTAGTTAGTCTGAAAGTGATTAGATGGCTTGTAATTTTGTAAGAATTTGACATCACAATGATTGATAAAAAGGGCACTAAAATTGTTGTTGCTAATCATTTATCAAGGCTCAAATGAAATTCCTAGGATTATATAGAACTATTATTTGACTAGTTCCCTAATGAGAATTTGTTTGCTCAAACAATGATGACTGTAGAATCAATACGTAAGTCATGGATGGCTAATTACATGACTTACTTGACTACACAGGAACTTCTTGTTGAATGGAGAAAAATGAAAAAAGAGTAATTCCTCCACAAAGTAAAGAGATACATAGAAATCAATGGAAACCTATATAAGATTTATGCAGATGGCTAGTTAGATAGTGTGTGATGGAGTGTGATCAATAATGAGTTCTTAGGATGCCCATGAAGGCCCATCTAGTGATCACTATGTAGTGCATGAACAACACTAAAACTAATGATGGTAGGCTACTTTTAGCCCATCTTGTTTAGAGATGCCCACAAATTTGCATAATCTTGTGAGAGATGCAAAAGAGATGGAGGAATCACAACCAGAAATGAAGAGCCATAGTATTAAATATAGCCTTTGGAGCCATTTGATATTTGGGGAATTGATTTCATGTGGTTCATAACACCTATGGTGAATGAAAAAGCATATATTATTGTGGTTGTGGATTACTGTACTAAGTGGGTAGAGGCAACAATAGTTAATGACTACAAAGCCAAGATAGCTACCAAATTCTTCCAACAGAATGTGGTGAATAGATTTGGAGTGCCCAAAATGCTTATATGAGATAACAAAATTCATTTTACTAGTGCTACCTTTAAAAATCTCATGCAATATCTAGGGATCAACCATAAACTAACTACACGATATCATCCCCAAGCCAATGATCAAACCAAGGTTACTAACCATGAAATTACAAGAATCTTAACTAGGACAGTTAGCGTGTTCAGGAAAGACTGAAGTACTAAACTTAATGATGCTCTATGGATCTATTAGATTTCATGGAAATTACCTATTGGATATTCACCATATAAGCTAGTTTACGAAAAGCTGCCAATGCTTCCTATCTAGGTAGAGCTATGAACTTTAGCTACTACTAGTGAGCTTGACCTAAGCCTAAGCCTAGCCAAATAGGAACAATTAATGAATTTAGGTCTCTTAAATGAAAATACACTAGTAGCACTTATGTACAACAAGGTCCATAATCATTACTCTAAACATAGACATGATGCATGAATAAGAAAATTGACAATACAACCAAGAGATAAGGTCATTTACTATAATCCCAATCATGTGTCACAAAACGATAAATTTCAAATGCTTTGGGAAGGACCATACATTGTTTAGCCAACTTATTATTCAAGTACCTTACACATTTATCACCTATCTAACCTAAAAAATCTCATTGTTGTCAACATCCAATAGGTCAAACCCTATCATGAATATCCTAAAGCTCTCAAGGGATCTACCCAATCCATCCAAACATCTTTAACCTATTCTCTCTTCAGAATAGTGGATCCTCATAATAGTTGTGGGGGTCTCTTTAGATACATAGGTGCTTTATTGAATATTTATTTTCTTTTTACATTTCTATTTGCTTGATATATTTTTTCCATTCTTTTATAATTTTCAACTTTTTGCTGATTTCTTGATTTTAAAAATTTTTCCACTTCTTTGATATTTTTTTCACTCTTTTAACATTTTTCTTTCTTTTTATATTTTCCATTCTTGTTATCTTTTGCAAGTTTTCATACTTTTTTTCAATTTCTTCATACATATTTTTTATTTTTAAAAAAACACCCAGAATAAGATAAGATGTAGTCCAAAAAAGTGAAGATTCTCTATGTTATTATGTCATAAGGGACTAATTATTTGTACAGTGACACCACAACATCCATCCATCCATTTCAAGTAATAAAAGGTTCTTACCATACAATAATCATATTCTTTTTCTAACAAAACTAAGAATAAACTTGTGATCATTACGCTTGGACAAAAAAGTGAAGAACCAAGTGGGAATGTGAAGGGTGTGACATCAAGGAGATTTCTAAAATCTCCTAAACACCTATTGTATGTTCTATCATGTTACAAATGTTGTAATAATATCCTTGTAGATCTAATGAAAAATGGAACTAAGAGTACAACAAGTGCTCTCTTACCATGTCACTGGAAAGGCATGTTACCCATGCCTAAAGGTCATCCTCTAGTAAGGTTCACACAAATAAAAATAAAATACATGCACAAAGTAAATTTTCTGGGGGTTCCACTAGAAAGACATGTTACCCATGGCTAAAGGTAGGCATCTTTTCAAGAATTTCAAAAAGAATAATAATAACGTGCAACAAATAGACTCCTCCCTTGGACAGAACACCAAGTGATGATACTTGTTGCAATAGTAATAGTCTTATGGTTTTGAATTTGAGAGGTAAAGTAATTTGATGTCACTAGCAAGTGGTATGGAATTGGTTTGAATCTTGGATAGAAAGGCTAATGATTACTTTAACCACTAATAACACATAAGCATTTGTTATGCCTATGGTAAGACACCCCATGTATTGATTTCTAACATTCCTTCTAAGCCCATCTCATCTCACTATATAATTAATCATAACTTATGGTTTTGTGTAGCATAGCATCATTTTCCCAACATGGTGATACTAAACATGTGTATCTTTCTAGATAGGTATGTGCTACATTCAAATCCTTGAATGCCTAAGTGAACGCCACAAAATTTTCATGTTGTAACCTTTGTAATCCCCATCCCATGAAACCTAAGATGAAATTTCATTATAAATGTGAAGATTACAATGTAGAAGATGAAATCTCATGTACTTTATACTTTTGGAGCTAACAAATGCCTCATAAGTAGTTAAAGCCTCAACCCCTAAGTGAAAAAAGCTATGTAATATCTATATTTGGGCTTGAGCATTGTTAAAAATGCCTTTTGGGATGCCAAAATTGGCATTTTAATGGGTTTTGTGAGGCGTATAACATTTTCTACATTGGAGACACCTACATGAAGGTCTAATTCACCTAGCCCTAGCATGGATGCATGGGGATATAACTCACCTATCCCTAGCACGGATGCCATCCCCCCCAAATGTGAATTCGATCCCCCTTGCATGGATGTCATCCCCTTGATGCTGATCTATCATTGCCAAGATCTCAACATAACATCAACTATAATGAGGATCTTGCATGTCTATGTTGTAGTTGGAAGGCTCTATGTGGGTTGACAAACCTACCATGGATGTCATTCCCATAGTGTGGATTTCATCCCCCCAACATGGATGTCATTCCCCATTACTATTTTCAGTTAATGGACTGACCATGGGGATATGACACTTATCATATTTGGTAACCCCACTTGATTTGGACACCCACATCACTTGAGCATAGTAGAAATTTTTAGCCAATGTGTTAGCAATTTGCAGCCATTTTGTAGCTAAATTAGTGATCCAAAAGCTTATAAAACCAAGCATCCAACACCATGTATAGGTTGCACAATTTTGGCATTTTCACACTTTGCAATTTTTAGGCATTTTTTTGCATTCAAGAGTTTTGAGGATGCATAGAGCTTCTCGAATCCCCTACCATAGAACCTCCATAGCCATTGTTACACCTCCCTACATCAGCAACATTACAGATCTAGTGTGAAGAGTAGCATAGTTCAATAGCATTGAATGTTGCAAAACATTCAGATCATGAAGCCATTGGTTTCAATGGAATCTAAACCACCACCAATGTCAACCCCGTGCTATTCTAAGCACATATTGTACATATTTCTTGAACCATTATTTATTTCTTTTAAAATAAAGTTTACAATTTTATTTATGTTCAAAATAGATTTATTTGTTCCATTTTGGTGCATTTACTTTCTTAGATCTACATTACATTTTTATTTTTCTATTCTCTTTTTACATTTTTTAAGTTCTTGGATGATATTTTGAACCATATAAGGTAGCTTGGATCCCATATTTTGGAGGCCCTAGGGATTCAAGGTTAAAGTTGTGCTAAAATTTTTGGTATTCCAACAGCCAAATTTTTCAATCGCTATAGTTTTCTGATCCTAAAAGGAGGGCCTCCACCCAAGTTCTATGTCCAAACCTTTTCACCACTTTTTCTACCAAAAAATCCAAAATTACAACCCATCCACCTTGCAACCAAAGTGTAGCATGAAAGCTGTATGTATTTGGGTTTTCATGATTTTCACAACAATTGCTATGAATTTTAAGGCAAACATTAGCATCTGACCAAAACCTTCAAAGAAAATAAAATTTTTTATCTTATTTTTAGGTGTTTGCCTACAACCTAACATAAGGGTAATCCCCCAACACTATGTAGGATGATATAAAATTTTTAATCTTATGCCCCTTATTCCTCCCTCTCCATCTTTAGTGTGGGTGTTACCCCCCTAGTGTAGGTGTTACACCACCCGATGTTGATGTGTGTCATACCCACCTTAACTAGGATGTCATATCCCCTTGAACCACCCAAACCCCTTACTATAAATTTTTTCCAATAGGGTCAATGTTGCTAATTTTTTTTTAAAAAAAATATCATCTTTGGAAAAATCAAAGTTTCCACTTTGCTTTTTTAGCCACAAAAAAAAGAAAAAACTACCACAAGTAAAACCCCCCACTACACCAATGTTATGAAGAAAAGTTAAGATTTTATATCTTACCCCCTTTCCTTTTGCTTTTTTCCCCAGTGTTGGTGTTGTTGGCTAGTCAAGTGTGATTGGGATTTGACAACAACATTTTGGATAAAGGGATATACCTCCCTTACCTCTCACTTACTATTTATAGCCAAAAAATATGTTTCAATTATTTTTTGTTCCTTTTATCATTTTAAGAATTCCACTTGGTAGAATTTATTTTTCCTCTACTAATTTAACCTTCATTAAGACATTTTCACCACCTTTCATAATTTCTTTTAGTTGATCAATTATATTGCCTCTTAACCTAGCAAATAGTGTATCTAGCCAAGATGTAGTTTGTGTTTATGAAGTGAAAGACCTCGCATTAATAGAACAAAGGTAATCACTTAGACAAAGAGGTAAAAGACTAGATTTAGTGATTATTAATGATGAGTTCTAGAGCTTCCTCTATGATAGGATACAAGTTGATCTCTTAATACCATGCTTTGAATCTAATGGTAAGAATCAATTCAAAATCATATGCTAAGATGGGAAAGAATACATGCCATCCCTTTATGACCAAATCCCCCTCACAAAATTTTATGCATAAATGCTCATACAGCTCATCGAAGTTAATGAGTTTAGTGAGAAAATTAGCTCAAAGGATCCATAAGAGGAGAAAAATCAATTTGAGATCAAATAGGAGCTAGACACCTTTACTAGAAGTCTTTTCTAATATCCAAATTTCCAAACAACCACACCCAACTCTAGATTTCTTACCTCATCAATGGGACAAGTCCCTCAGCCCAACTCTCATCCTATCCATTCTACCATGTTTGGGTCCACATCCATCATTGCTACACACTAGACACAGCCTATGTCCCAATCCACTTCCTTCTTCTTGTAGATACCCTTTTCCACACAACCTAACTTCATTCACCTAGCCATGATGATGTCTATTTCATCATCTCTTTTTGACATACTAGAAAGACCCTCATTGGGACTCCAAGTAACACAAGCATCTCATACCACATTTTTTCCCTTTGTGCCCCATGTTCTAGCAAAAACATCTTTCTCCTTGTTTAGCCAACCTATGACCACCATAACTTAACCTCTTCCTTTGATACTACAACCTATTTTGAGGTCCCAAGTCTCACAACCTTCTCCTAAACCATTAACACAAGAATCACAGCCTACAATGATGTCCTAATGCTAGGATCAAGCCTTCCAAATGATCCAAGACCTAACCGAAGAGCTATAGAAACTTAAGGCCAACATAACTTAGACAGTAAAGGTTTTAGATTTCTATCAAGATGATCCTATAAGTGCTATAGTGCCTCAAATAATATTTTTTTATTGGATTACCTATTCTAAACTTCACACAATGCAATGGTGAAGAGGATTCCAATGCACATCTAGTCATATTCGAGTCTAAGCGCCTCTTTTTGCAAGCTTGGCCACATATGATATTGAGGATTTTCCACATGTCCCTCAAGGAAAGGCCTCTAGATAGGTACTAAACCTTGCCTAGAGGATCCATATCTTCCCTTGAGGATTTGATTAGTCAATTTTTCAATTGATTTAGATAAAACTTGAAGCTAGATGCCACATTAGATCATCTAATGAAGGTGAGGCTGGGGCCACTTGAACCCATCAAAAGATTCATTCAAAGGTGGAACTCAATGCTTAATGAAATCCTAGAGCCTATTGTTAAAACCCACCTCTTGGCCATCTACAAGAGATTAGTAAATGACTTTATTAAGACAAAGTTGTACTACCATGAGCCCCGATCACTAAGCCAAGCCCTCTAACAAACCAAGAACATTGAGGAGGCTACTAAGGCAAGCAATGATCCAACCTATGTGCTTGGAATAACACATAACTATGGCTGAAGTAAGAAAAGAGTCAATGCAAGGATAAAGGTGGGGATCACCATCACATAACACATCCCTTGAATCATCGCAACCATCCAGTTCTTACACCCCAAATCAACCAAGACAAAACTTTGGAAAAAATGATAGGTCTAAGTACATTAGGTTTCCTATGAAGCCCTATAAGCTTCTAGAACAGTTGCTTAAAGATAACTGTATACAACATAAGTAATTATCTAAAGAGGCTTGTAAGAGGCATGATCTTCTTTGTGACATAGCTAGAGACCTAATGATAGCTAACAAAGGTGATGCCAAGCTATCAAAGTACTTTAGACAGGATAAGTATTGCAGTTATCATCAAATGGATGGCCATGACACCAATTTTTTCCTAGCATTAAAGGATGACCTCTAGAAGATAATAGACCATGAATAGTTGGTAGTGAATGAGCCTAACTTTCCAAAATCACACAATAACTCCTATACTATAGTCTTGTTCATAGAAACCAAGCAATCTAAACCTCCTAGGGAACCATTTATTATTGGAGTATCATCATGATCCAAAAACACAAAGCCTAGAGAGCCATTCATTTTATAGGTACCACCTCCTTTGGCCCCTAAGGAGCCTTTCATCATACATGTCCCCCCTTAAGTGGCTTCAACATCATAACATAATCACTAAGTTGCTAATCCTCCAAAGCTTAGGGAACCATTTCTTGTCCTAGTTCCTAGACCTTTAATAAGTAAGAACACAACAACTCATGATCAAAGCTTACCTATAGTGGCCCACAATTCAAAAGTTAGCAAGAAATAATTATCAAAATGGTGATGAATATAAAATTTTAGCTATTTTATGGAACAAAGACATGAGATGGTTGAGATTTTCAAAATATTTCAATACAAATATTGAAAATGGCAAGATGTAATCTAAAAAGGTATTGATTTCTATTACTTTTTTTTAAAAAAGAGAGAGATGGATATGACTCAATGGTAACATTAGGATGGCACTGGCTCTGCATCTCGTGTTAAGAGGTCTTGTCACACATTTCTCAGCATATGGGGATTTTAATAAATTTTCCCGTAGACTAAGAGAAGGATGTCAAAAGATAAGCATAAACCTTATTCATGTTCCGAATGGAGATGTTGATTTTTTTGTTGCATTGCACAAATTAAAGCATCGGAATTTTTCACCATGGTATGAGCGCGATGCGCTAGGGCATGTGTACCTCCGCAAGGTTTGCGATTTTTGGCAATTTTTTTTTTGCTATGGTCGAAGGTGATGGAGGAGAGGGTGGCAGCGGCACCAGCACGACGTTATTTATGCATACTGACAGAAACACGCAGTCGCGGCAGTCATGAAAATGGGTACAAAGGACTCTACCAATGTCTGCTATTGAGAATGATACCCATAGCCCAGTCAACTAATTCCATTAGGATTGATTCAAAAATAGATGAAAAAAAAGAAAACATTCATCTCTGCCTAGTTGTAGCCATGATCTGGAGAAATCCTTGAGGTATAAGAAACCCTAACTTCGATTTCAAAAGATGTTGGCTTCATCGGGGCATTCATCGCCTCGTCGTCGTTGACAACCGTTGCAGGCGTGGATTTCGGGAGCAGGTTGTTGCTGGAGGCACCACCATTGAAGAGGCGTAATCGAGAAAGTTGTGGAATGCGATTACTTCCATTGAAAATGTGCAATATGAAAATAGTTCCATTGAAGGGTGATCTTCAGGGTTTCTGACGCTGAAAAACACCAAATATGAACCTGCGTTTTAACATTCTGATCCGTATTATTCCGTGCGCATTTACAAAAATGATCCTGCATAAAGGTCTGGCTGTGAGTGCATTGCAAAAATCCATGGCTAGAGAACAAAGGTTGCAAAGAAGTAGTTCCAACGACAGGTGCGTTTCTAGCTCGTCCCTGTAACTTCCAATAATTTGTGCAGGTTACTTCCTCGCCAACAGGGCTTTTTTTCTTCCAAAATACTTATTTCAAATTTTTAGGCGGTATGTCATTCACTCCTCCTGCAACCTACCTTCCAAAATAGTAGCCATGTCCAATGTCGATGCATTCGGTATCGCATACCAGTCCGGTGAATGCGGCAACAAAGACATAAAGCCATATCAAGATAGGTGTCTTGGAGATATTTTGGGTTGATGCTGGTAAACCGGAGTTGCAGTTTATCAAATAAAATTTTAAATAATCACAATACCATATACACTAAGTGTGAAGCCCATATACACTAAGTGTGAAGCCCCGGTTATAAACTTACCTTTTTTTTAATTTAATTATCCCAAGACTTCAAAACATTATTGTTTTTAAATATTATTATATAAGTTACTACCTACAAAATATTTGTAATATTAATGTTAAAATGTTTATAAAATTTTAAATATTTGTAGTATGTATTAATGTTAGCATGAAATTCTCCTAATTTTATGCATAACTTCCTAACTCCCTAACTACATAACTTTCTCCTAGCTTGTTGGGCAAGGAATCTTCTAATTGGTTAGTCCAATTACTTGGGAGAAAAGTTAGGTGAGATATTTTTGAGATATTTTTGGGATATTTTTGAAATTGTAACTTCCCTACCTACCTTTGAACCCTATAAAAAGGTGGGGGGGATGAACATTGAAAAAGGGGGGATCATCACTTCTCACATCACACTTGGGGTCTCATACATCACACTTTGAAGTCTACTAGTTAGCACTTGGGCTCTCACTTGGAGACAATTTGAGTCTTGGGGAGAAGAGCATTTTGTAAAGAAGAAAGTGTGAACGATTGCTTGTAAGATGGCTTGCTAAAAATAAAGATTTCAGCCTCTTTGTCATGGTCCTGTGAGTTATGCATTTCATTTTTTATTTTGTTTAAATTCTTTAGCTAGTGGTTTAGATAGTATCATCCTTGGCAAGTAATTTTGGGATTTTTAGATTGCTCTTATTGTTCTTGTTGCCTGATAGAAATTTCTATTAAAATTTTGCCATAGAAGCGCTTGTGTTTAAAAGCCTTAAGAGCATTTTAGTAGTAAATTTCATTATTGTGCAACGTGTGGGAACTGTTATTAGGATTGTTGTAAGAGAGCCTCTGTTTGTAGTCATGCCGTTGAACAATTCAGTAGTCAAGAGGGTTCAGAAAATCTTTGGTATTTTGATGGGACCAGAATAGCTTCTTTTTATCTTTAAAGTTAATTCTAGTGGTATTTCAATTAGAAATTGTCAAGTATTTTAAAGGTTCTATTTGAATGCAATCGTTGACATCTATTATCTAGTCAAAATGGAGTCTCATATGTGGTAGTTTACACAGCAATTTTTGGTAGCATAATAGGATTGTCTTGAAGATATTGCTTGTTTGAGCCTTGGAAGTTTGAACAATTCGTAGATATTGAATTTGGGATAGCTTTATTGTGAAGTCTTTACTCGTGTCATTTTACCTTGTTTAAATATTTGAGGTCTACACAAATCTGCTTTCTTTTCTTTTCTACTTATTTCCATCGAAGCTTGCTCTATTTCTAGTTTTCTTGTGGAACTATCTCTTTCTCTGGGGAAAATTAGGAGTAGATTGCGGAGTTGTGCTCAAATGTTTTTGCAAAATTTTATTTGTTATAAGTAGGTATTATAAGGACCGCATAGACTAGGTAGTTGAATAAAATAGGAAATTTTCAACAACTCACAGTACTTGTCAAAGTTGGCTGAATCTCTTTAAAGTAAGTCATTTGTAGTTTACACACAATGAAATCATTACATTTCTCACAACCGCATGCCACAACAGCACACACACATACTCACATTAACTACTGAGTTAATTTGGAGGTATCTGGGCCATGGTGTTGCCAGAGATCAGCAGGCACCTAAATCCTGTTCGAGGACACTTGTTGGCGGTGGCATCCCAAACGATCACCAACAGTTCTTTTGGCACTAGAAGGAGGGCTAAAAATTAAGCTTCTAGGTTCATAAGTCTTATACTTTTAGTACATCAACAATTCTTTGTTAAAGGCTTAAGAAATTAGATACTATTTTCAGTTCATGACCAAGAAGATTGATAGTTTGGAAAGTTTCAAAGTTTCACAAGATATTCTAGATCCTAAGACTGATTCTTCATCAGAAGAAGAATAGAAGAAAGTTTCTGAATTTGGAAGAAGTAGTGGAGTGAAAACTAGAAAATCAAGAAGATCACCAATTATATCTGGTTTATCAATTCGTAAGAGAAGATCTAGAAAGTTTAAGAGTTCAATATTTGAAAGGAATAGGATGGCAAATCCTTGGCAAGGAGTTACACCATTAGGATTTCAAAATTACAATGATATTTATAAGGTAGTTTACAAATATTTGCCTGAGCCTTTTATTCCTGGGAAAGCTTATTTAGCTGAAGAATATATTCACATGTTTTAGTTAGCTTTAGCTCATGCAAACATTCAACATGAAGATCAAGCTTGTAGGTTGTTTGTATCAAATCTAAAGGATATGGCTCAGATTTGGTATTCAAACTTACCAAGTAATAGTATTACAAGTTGGGATGACATGAAGAATCTTTTCTTGGCCCAGTTTGGTAATCAATTAGATCAACAACAACTATACTGTGGGTTGATACAAGCTAAGCAAGGAGCTAAAGAGTCAATTAGAGATTTCAACATCAAGTTTCAACGAATTTGTGGACTCTTTCAAAGACAATATAGGCCATCAGAAGAAATGCTTAAAGAAACTTATCTTAAGGCTGTCAACCCCAACATTTCAATTTGGTTAAGGAGAACTCCAAACTTAACTACACTAAATGACTACTTTAGTGAAGCTATACAGTTAGAAAAATAGTTGAACTTGAATCCTGAAGAAAATATTGCAATTCAAAAAAGAGAAGAAAGAGTTATGATTCCTATGCAAGATTTTGCTCAATTTAAAGCTTTACCAGGTCCATCTCATGTTAAGATAGAGCAAGAACATGAAAGAGTAGGATCTGAAAAAGGACAATTAATGAGAGATATGTCTAACAAAATAGTGAAGCTTGAAAAAGCATTGGCAAGAGTTAATATCAAGGAAGAAAGGAAAAATAGAAAGCATAAACATCAAGACACTAAGTTAGTAGAAGATGAGGATGAAAGTGATCTTATTATGTCCAACTTTCTTGATATTGAATCTGATAATGAGTTATCTAGTGTTCATTATGCAAGTAAATCTTCTAGCAATGGATCAAGCGATACTTCTTCTCTATTAAGTTCTGAAGAAGATATGTCATCAGATGAGGAATGCGATAACAATGAGGAAAATATATATAATCTTCGATCAAAGGAAAGACTAACTACTTCTAGACCCCCAAACGTTATTACGGATCCATCTACTAAGAGAAGAGCTTTTGACCCAAGTATAAAGGATAAGAATAAAGGTAAAGACAATCAAGTGGAGCAAAGCACTCCAAATCAGTCTTTTAATAAATGGATAAAGAGATCAAGCTTTATTGGTGATGGAGAATATGATTTGATAGAAGACCTTAAACATGTCAAAGCCAATATTAGCTTTTACCAATTGCTTCCAATTGGAGATCAGCAAAGAAACGCTTTAGAGTTCATTAAAGGTAAAAGGAGAGCTAGAGAATCAGAGTTAAGTTATGTGTCTAGTAATGATGAGAAATTAAAGACTTCATATGATAAGGAAGCTCCTCATTTCCTTTTGACAATGAAATTGAAGGATAAATACTTACACAATTGTTTAGTTGATTCTGGAGCTACGTCTACTATAATGCCATTATCCATATGTAAGAAACTTGGTTTGATTCCTGAAAAATAAACAGAAAGATTGTTCAAGTAGACAAAAGTAGAGTAAAGATTATGGGTCAACTGCCAAGTGTTCTATTGGGAATTGCTTCTGAACCCCACATTAGAAGTAGAGTAACTATTCAAGTGGCAGACATACCAGATTCACATAGTCTTTTATTAAGTAGAAGTTGGAGGAAGAATTTCTCAGGTTACATATCAACAGATAATTCTCACATGTGGTTACCTTGGAAAGGAGAACCAAATCAAATCTACATCTATAGCGAACCTTTGATGATAGATAATATTACTTCAAATGAACGAAGTAAAATGGCTAAAAAAGGAGGTGTTGAAAACAAAATTTGTACACTCCAAGAAATTTGTAGTCTTAAAATAGAACAATCAAAGAATGAAGATAAATGGGAGTTATACTTTGATGGTTCATCTAATTCAAAGGGTGCGGGAGTTGGAATAGTTATATTCAAGAATGATTCACCTGAAATACTCAAAGAAATTCACTTATCTTTCCCTTGTACTAACAACAAGGTTGAGTATGAAGCTTTATGTATTGGTATGAGAATAGCTCTAGACAAAAAGATCAAAGAAATCATTATAAAATGAGACTCAAGATTAGTCTGTGAACAAGTAAAAGGTAACTGTGTTGTAAAGAGCTCGTTCTTGAGACATTATAAGCAACTTTCTTGTAAGATGTTAGATCAATTTGAACATTGCCAAATAGAGCATATAAACAGAGAAGAGAATCTTATAGTAGATGATTTGGCAAAGGCAGCTTCAACATTGGATATGCAATTATTAGAGAGTTACAAAGATGTCATGATTGAAGCAGAACATCAGCCATCAGTACCAGATAATATAAGATATTTATAGGTATTTGAAGATGATGATCAAGTACTAAGATTTATGAAAAATAAACAATAATTTGAGGGTCAAGTGATACCTGAAACGTCATCAAATTCCAAAGCTAATTTTATTCCAAAAAGGATGATTGACTTGGAACATGAATTCAAGAAAAATTTACTTACTGGAAAGGATATACAAAAC